>QVNW01002402.1:0-30760 GCA_014825475.1 Pseudomyrmex flavicornis
AGCAGTATAGAGTAAGAAGTAAGATTCTTGGAGTTATTTCATTTTTGTCTATACAAGTAATTATTTCGCGTTTTTTGACACACGTCTTTGATTGGCTAACAGTGAGGCAGTAGGCAATGCGAAATGGAAATTGCTCATTTTGTTATTCCCGTTGTTACTTCACCAAAAAATAGTTTACTCTCTACTCTTACTGCTGTACTACCTTCATTGTAGACGGCCCTTTACACAGTGTTGTCCTGTGTAAGTAGCTGGAAAGTACTCTGTGTCTTGATGGAAAGCAACTAGGTATTGAGTGGATGTCTAAACATTACGCGAAGTTACACATAATCGCAGGACAAATATTACAAAATACAATATTACTTCGTACAATATATTTAATACTTATGTAATTTCCAAAACTGGAATTTTCCGATCATGTGATTCTAACCTAACCTAACCTATTCGAGAGACCGATTATATGTATTGCGAATATTTTTGTGAATTTACAACTTAAAAATAGTTATATAAGTTAAAACCCGAAACTGTTATATCTATGTAACAATAAAGAATTTTAACAATTTAAATAATGATGAATTTACATAACTGTCTTTTTTATATTTGTATGAAAAAATGTGTGGCTTGTACTCGAGTTGTGTCACGATATTATGCAAATTCTTCAAAACATCCTACAGCAAGGATTATTGGTCAGAATAATGATATTAAACTATATATTTAAATAGATTAGCTGAAACTTTATATTCTTATTTTAATATTTTTGCACATATGCTTCTAGTTATTGGCAATGAAATATTAAAAGCACAAGTAAAGGATACGAATTCATATTACATGTGTGATCTATTGTATAAATGTGGTATTGCAGTGAAAAAGGTGAGCATTTAATATCTGACTGGTTATTATTAGTTTTCTCTCTAAATGTTATAAAATTGACTATTTATTTTTATAATAATATTAAATGCAATATCTCTTACACAGATTTCTGTCATAAGTGATGATGTTGAGGAAATCTCTAAAGAAATTAGAAATGCCTGTGATAAATACACTTATGTTATAACATCTGGTGGAATTGGACCTACACATGATGATGTTACATTTGAAGGTAAACATATTGTATCTACTAAAGAGTGATAGAAATGATGTACATATTAATTTTGTTAACATTATAACGTATAGGACTTGCCAAAGCTTTTAATGATACTTTGCATTATCATCCTAAATTGGTGGATATAATAAAACATCACTTTAGAGTCAAGGACACTTCATCTGTTGCATACAAAATGGCTCAAATACCCAAGAAAGCATCTCTGAAATTTGGTATCAATCCAGAGACAGGCAAACCAAACGCTTATCCGTACATAGTACTAAACAATGTTTATGTTTTTCCTGGCTCACCTATATTTTTTGAGAAATCCTTCAAATGTTTATATAAGGTAGATGATGTACTGATAAAACGTTTCTTGGCAGTTTTTTTTTTTCAAATTAATTTGTACTTTTGTGTTCTTTTGTGTTTCAGGAATTGCTTTCCACAAACAGAAGATTTGTGAAAGAAGAAGTATTTATACAAGCTTCGGAAGAAGTATTTGCAAATGCTTTATCAACCGTAGTAAAAGAATTTCCCAATGTTTCTTTTGGTTCCTATCCGGTGAGCAATTGCAGGTAAATCAGAGCGGAAATCATATTTAAAAAAAGCATTTTTAAGTTTTTGAATTTTAAATTTTCATTAAATATGTTTGTGCTAACATTCATCGGAAAAAATAACACATGTATACTAAAAATACATGTTTCTTAGATTCAAGTATTTTTCTTCACATGTCTTTTCAACAATGCTATATTTTTTTCGTATAACGCTATATATGTATATTAGCAAGATGTTTCTATTTCAAGAAATAGATAAGAAAAGTATGTAGATAAATACGAGATGCATGCATAGGTATTTTAAAGCGTTCGTAACTATAGAAAGCGATAACGAAAGTGACACCAAGAAAGCGAAACGAAGATTTCAAGAATTAAATCCAGCAAATATTTTCGTCAATTTCGATCGGACGCCACATATAGACAGTCTCATCAAATATAATAATTTTCTTCAAAAAAATCGCTCACATTCGTCACTTTACGAGCAAACGCTCGAAAAGTTAAGGTAAAAAGAACATAATTACATGTTAAACTTAAAATCTCGACGTGCTATACTGACTACTGCTATTTTTTGTTACATTTAGACAGTTTTATAGAAACAACGAACACGTTTCAATATGTATCGATGGTAGTAGAGAATCAAGCGTTATTGTTCACCTCGCTCACATATGTAGAGCCCAATTGCACTCGAGCGACAAGTTGCAAGTAGTTTACTTCAAGGAGGAACAAGCGCCACCGAAGTTAGAAAAATTCCTCAACAAAATGGTCGACAAGTAAGTACATTATCATTTATTCTTAAATTATATAAGAAAATTCTAATTCACTAACATATAAATCGAATAAAAATCGTGCAATATCTGAAAAAAAAAAAAAAAAAAAAAAAAACAAAATATAAACTGAAAATTAGATTGTACATTTGTTAGATATAATTTAGCCGCATGTATCGTGGAAGCTGCGCCCGATAAAAGGATAAGCAAATTAACATCTCTGCGACCGCACTTGCAAGTATTGTTAGTTGGCAAGGTTGGGGAGACAAGCGAGAATCAAGTTAATCATAACTATAGTGGCGCAGACCGATTGCGGATCGACAATCCATTGCGTGATTGGACGAACGAGAACGTGTGGACTTTCGCTTCGTTGTTATACCTGCCATACGAATCGTTCGTTTGAACAAGAAAACGATAAGGAGAAGAGGTATTATGTTACTTCTAACTCTATAGAGATAAAAACACGCGACGTGATCTATTGTTGTATTATAATTATTTCTAGACTTGTGAAGCACGAATGTTATACACAATCAAGAGATATTGCAGTCTCATTTCAAGTTCCTTCAAAAATCTGAAAGTATCTTTCGTCCGGGATAATATTCGTACAAGAGCGACGCGCGGCACAAAAGCAACTTGGTATTGTCTACGTGCTTTCAATATGTCCGCTCAGCTATCCGAGTAACGAAACTGGAATGTACATGGAAAAGAGAGAAAGAGAAGCGTTGGGGGTGGAGGAAAAAGAAGATGGAAGAAACATGGGGGCGAGAGAGAGAAAGCAAGGGAAGGGGTAGATTGTGAAGGTGTGGGGCGGACTACAAGCTCGTATTACACATTTTTCAGCCGAAGAAAGGCCGACTGGCTGAAGAGAGAAACACCCTCACGTCGTCTCCCTCTTTTCTCCCTCACTATCTCCTCAGCTCATTCTTTTGAAATTTCATTCTGAGTTAAAGTATTCCCACTTTTATCCCTCGGAACTTTAAAATGAGAACGAATCGCGGTGCCGACGCGCCTTTATACTGACGGTGTGCTATCTCTTGTCTTTTTGTCGTACGAAGACGTCCTTTCTACGTGCAAAGACGTTTGGTCTCTATCTCGCGCGCATAAAAAAAAAGTGAAACAACCGATGTTTATTGTACGCGTGGACACACACACACACACACACACAGGTGTGTGTGTGTGTGTGTAGTATATATTACCGGTAGATAGCGATAAACGATAAAGTAAGTACAAGACAGTGTGGTACAGCGTGTGCGTTCGCGCAATACGCATGAACGTCATGCCTCGGTATACGCTCTTGGGATGAGAACAGAAAGGCCGGTGTGCTGCTGCTAGAGATGGAACGAAACGAAACGAAACGAACGTATATTTCCAGAACAAATATTTACGCGAAAGAGGTATAAAAAGAGCGAAAATGTGTTTTCTGTTTGATTTGCGACTGTATTTTTCTTTCCGGTCCAACGGTCCTCTCCTCCGCCTCCCTCGTCCTCCTCTCGCCGCCATCACTCAGGCAACCACCCAACCACTCACTTACTCTCGACTAGCTCTCTCTCTCTCCTCTCTCTCTTTCTCTCTCTCTTTCTCTCTCTCGTCCGCGCACTTCCTCTCGCATATCCTCTGCGCGCGTCCTCTCGCGCCGTGGGCGGACAGAAGAGAGTATGAAGGGGAGGGACAATCCTGCGGGCATAGGTTACAGAGACTGTATATATGCACACATCGAATTGATGTTTCGCGAGTTTTGAGCGATGTGGATCGAGACAACGTTGTAAAGCAACGAGAGACACGCACACATAGTCTGGAGGAAAAATTGACTGTACTACTTTTGACGTAGCAAAAAATGCGAAAGTAATTTCGTTATTTTTTTTGCATCAATTCGTCACCTCAAGTTGGAATCTACTTTTCTCTTCCGTTATCCTTATGTTGAGATCGAGATAGGAATCGTGTTTCTTCTGTTTTCGCCATAGCGCCTGAAAAGAGAAGTCTAACTTCCTTGCGCGATGTAGTCTCGCTATTATGCGCACATCGGTTGAGGACTTTCCGGGGCCAGCAAAAGGCCGCGTCTAATCCAATAGTAATCTTCTCGCTATCTTGGTAATTCACGAACTTTGCTAATTATTCCCCATCGTCCTCCGTTCTCTCTCACACAAGTTCCACGCTGAGGATCTCGAGACGCTCGTGCATCTTGAAGATAATGCACGAAGAACATACATATAAGAGAGATCGAGAGCTTTCTCGATGCGTGCTCGTGATATTTATTGAAAGAAGATGTCAAATATATAGTTCTTCTTAGTCATAAATTCTGAAAAAATAAAAACTTGCTTTCCAATTCACAATTTGCAATTTATGAACCCATATTCTCATTTCATTCGCATTTCCTCATTCACCTCCGTCTTTTTCTCTACGCAAATTCGTTTCTGGCGCATCTCACTTGCATTCATTCACTTTGCAACTTTTCTATTCGTCTCTTCTATACTTCACTCAACAAATCTTCTAATCAGATCTTCGTTCTTCAACACTTATATATCTTTTTACGGGATGATATAAATTTCTCTAAGTTCTGTTTTACAGATTTTATAGAGATTTTATCTATTTTTGCCTTCCGATTTTCTTCGAGAGATGCTGCCAAATATCTCTGTTACTCGCTTCCGAGAGGTTTTTCTCGCGCAATATCACCCGCTGCTGATCACAACTGATCCCGTTGAATAAGCTTTCCGCGTGATGCACGACGTGCTTGCGCGCGCGCGCATGAGAGCGCGGATATACGCTCGCACGTACTTGGTAAGTTTAGATTTCATAAATTCCGTGATATGCGTATTGGCTATCTATCAAAAGTTTATCTGCCCGTGTGTCTCGCGGCCATATATATGTCGTGAAAAATGTGAAATATCCGGCCCGCGTACAATGACAGATCGCCGGGTGGGAAGAAAATTACGAGTTCTTTTTCCGGATTCTCCCGTTATTGTATATCGCGTAGTAGATCAATTACGTATTACCGTCTTTTTGGAAGAATCACGCAAAAAAAAAAAACGTCACTCGATATGTTGCACTTAACTGATAAGCAAATTTATTTTTGTATAAACGTTTTGCGATGCTCGATAATCGATATTTTATTTTTCAGATTGCAGCAGATTAAACAAATTCCGGATCCACTGGCGTCACATTTGGAGAATGATTAGTGAATGTTTTTGTAAAAATCTCACGAAGTTCTGTAACACACTAACATATATAATCTCGAAATTGAAATTAAAAAAATATTCCAAGAAACTTATGTATCAAGTTTATTTTTATATCTCACTACAGCTCATCGTTCTATATCTCACTTCTGTGACGAGATCGATCATATCTTTATATTTTTGTGAGACACAAATTAATATAACACACATGTGTGTGTGTGTGTGTGTATCATTAAGTATATGAAACTTAACAAATATATAATAAATCTATACATATATATATATATATATATATATATATATAAAATTATAAAATAAACTTTACTGAACCAATAACATTACATTGAAGAATGATTAAACTTTACCGACTCTACAATTAATAAGGAATCTTTAGGCTCTGAAGTTTCTAAACTAAGAAATATATATATGGTCATAAGAGCCGTTCGCAGGATGTTGTGCGGAAATATACGTGTGTATATACATGTGTATACATATATATATATATATATATTTGTTCCCGTGTAAATTTTACACGTGAGTTTTTGAATTGAAATTTCAATTCTTAAAATCACATAGGATGCTAGATTTGCATCACATATATGAGAGACCCCGTATACTCTACCCTAACTAATTTTTAAAATATTGCGTTCGACTCCTGGCTGAGGAGTTTTTTTCGCAATATTTCAAAAATTAGGGGGGTATATGGGATCTCTCATATATGTGATTCAAATCTAGCATCTTATATGATTTTAAGAATTGAAATTTCAATTCAAAAACTCACGTGTAAAATTTACACGGGAACAAATATATACATACATATATACAAATATATATACACGCCTATTTTCGCACAACATCCTGCAAACGGCTCTTATATATATATCCATATATATATATTTCTTAGTTTACTAATTGATATATGTGCAAATTCGAAAAATGTTATCTTGAATAGTAATTTATCGCGATTAATTGATGGATGAGAGAATTATGAACGCGTGATTAATCGTCGCGTCGAAGGATCGTCGTAAAGAGCACCAGCGGTGGTGGTATAACATCCGAAACGATCCGACGCTGTCGCGCTCTCGTTGGACAATTGAAGATGGGTAATACTGCGGTAGAGTACGATGAAATGAAATTTGTGCGGACGCAAGCACTCTCTTGCTGGAACAGCCAGTAAGGAGCGAATGAGCGCGAGGGTTCAAGTAGTTGCGGTGGTCCGAATGCGGTTTAGTCAAGTCGAAGGGTTGGCAGGCTGCCGCGTGCCACGCTGTTATCGATTCCTTCCTGTTACTCTCATCCCCTCTTTGTGGGGACTGGCTTCGCCTGTCTCTTACTCCATCTGATTTCCTTCCTTCTTTACTTTAGATACGCATTATTACTGTTTCTCTCCGCGTAATCCATTTGCATTTTACATGCAATGATTTCCCGTTTCGATAATTTTATCCCTCTGATGATATGATCTGTTAAATTAAAAATTGAAAAGTTCTTTATTCTGATACATCTGATAAATTTTCAATAACTTCTTGTACTTAGATGATAATAAGTCGCGCTTGATTGGCTGCTGTGTGTGCAATACATTATGAAACAAGCAATAATTGAGAATTGCACATGCGGCACAGTTCAAGATATGTATGTTTATGATAATTTGTGTCTAAATTCTCAATCTGATCTCGTTGAAGAAGATGACGCGACAACGACGACGACGACAATGAAAAGTGGCTTCGCTTCCGAGAGAGCGCGGATAGTAAGGACTTCGGGACGTCCGTCCGCGAACGAAAGACACAACATTGTCGTCGGAAAGAGGAAGAAGCGTGCACGCGAGAGAAACAGAGGGAGAAAGAGAAGAGACATCGAGGGGAGTAAAGGATCCGGGTCAGGGGTGGTGGCCGCGAGTGAGGTGGCGACGGTGAGGTGGCGAGACGAGGCGTGCGACGAGGTACGACGACGGTGGCGACGACGGTCGCGTGCTGGTCGCGTGCCGGAGGCGGAGCCAAGCTCCACCGCTCCGCGTGCCACCCCCAACCCCACAACCCGCCGAACCCCTGCTCCGTCGCTGCATCCTCCTGCGCGCTCCCTCGTCGGTTATTGATTCCCCCGGGTAGCTACCCCCATGGGGTGCTAAAGTGGGATGAGTACGTACGGACGCGGTGAGTAGAGATGAAGTGGCGCGCTCCGACAAGGGATGTATGGAAACAACGGGACGTCTTCAAATTGCAACAACCAGCAAGTCGTGCTGATTATTTTTTTGAGAATATCTGATATTTTTCCCTCCTTCTCCTTTCTTTGCTTTTTCTTCTTAAACGTTTTTTCAAATCATTTTCAAGTTGCGATTTTGAACGATTGCTCTGTTTTTTTAATCGCGATGTGCTTGAGCTTTGAAAGACCCTCCGAGTCTGAGCTGCTTTTTTTTTATACATGTGATTTTTGGCTGAACGTGTCACTTTCTTTCTCTCGGCGTATTGTTACAATACTAGTTTTTGCTTAGTGTTTTTTTAGAGTACATTTTTCTCACTTACATTTATCTTTGAGTGTGTATGTGTGTGTGTCTACTTCATAAGTAGGCACACATTTATAATTGTGTATTTTTAATTTATGTAATTACACTTTACATGTTTTTAAAATAAATTTTAATTAATACATTTGCGTGGTATATAGCCTTTAATAGTAGACTCTATTGATGTCAACACACGTATTTTTAACATTATATTGTCTGTTATTATGTCTTGTATTATGTTGTCAGCGCTCGAGGGGATCTTGGTTCCCTTCGTCGTGGCTCAGTCCTCATTTGCGTATTTTCCCTTTGATGAAAAAACAAATGCTTGATGTATAATAAGGAGAAAGAGACGATTCTAGGTCTTAATCTTCCTTTCCTAGTTTCAATTACTAGCTAACACTTTTTTTTTACTATTCTTTTTTATGTACGTTTGTTCCTCGCGAGGAAAAAGTTGCTTGTCTACAAGCGACGATTAATGACGCTATGATGGATAGACGGAGAAGACGAAGGAATACGTAAAATTCAGAATCAAGAGGAAAGGCAGTTTAGAGGAGACAAGCTATCTACATGCATTGTATAAGAACAACGTCGTTGGATTCTTCGAACGACCTAGATTTTTCCAGCTTCTCCTCTGTCTCTCCCCTGGACCGTGGCCAACAACGATAAAGCTATATACTACGAGCGATATAAAGAAACATAGAAAAAAGAAATGACACAATAAAATCATCAAATGCTTTATGAGCAATGGCCTTGCCATCATCGATTTTTGATTCAATGTTATTTACGTAATAACAATAACAACAAAAGCTCGTAATCAGTTATAAAAAAAAAAAAAGATAACATTCGTTATTGTTATCTGCATGCTTTCGACACATTAACCGGTTCGATCTCCCGGTTAATTAATTTTTCCCGTTGCTTTCCCGACTTCCGTGTGCGCGGATGAGGGAAAGACTGCGGAAATGAGGGGAGAAAGCCGTGCTTGAAGAAAGATAGAAAGAATGCAGTAAAGAATACGTTCAAAGAGAATAGCGCGTTGTAGGAGGAGAAGGTGGAATAGAATTGTGAAAAGGGGTAAGCGTTATGAGAGGAAGGTCCTCGACGCGGCGGTGAAGGTTGCGGCGAAGGGAGGTTGTGCTGCGAGCGGGAAGAGAACAACAGAAAGATGGGGAAGAAAAGAAAGAGAGGGACGCGCGGACGAAGAGGGTGGAGGCGAAGTATGTAGAAGGGCGGAGACAGACGCAAAGAGATATATACCTAATACGAGAAGAGGAGCGGGCGAAGATAGAGGAGGAACGGAGAGGGGTAGGTAGATAGTTACGACGAGAGGGAGCAAGGTGGAAAAGGGGGTGAGTAGTACCGGTGAGGGGGTTGCCGGAGACCGGCCGCGCGGTGAGGCAGAGGTGAAAGAAGCGCGATGGGTATACGAACGACGGAAGAATATTGCCTGCAGCTTTATGGCTCTTAGAAGACACGGACTTTTACGATTATTAATCCCTCCGTTTCCTATAGATCCGTTCACCGCTGTGTTCTCCGCCGAAGTAACGTCCAACAGATTATCTGCGACACGATCCGCACGCGACGACCGATTCCGATAGGACAAAGGCTGTTCGATCCTTCGGTCGAATATCCGATTTCGCAGCAGATTTTGCTTGTATTTACTTTTATAAGAAGCTGCGTTGAGATTTAGATTGAGTTTACCGCAAAATTTCCAACAAGTTAAAAATATCGGTCAATAAAAGACACATTGTGATTGTAAATAATTTATGTGAGAAATAAATCTTTTAATAATAGGATTTTTTATAAATAATAAATATTATTTTTTTAATAATAAGTATTTTTATGATAATAAACGTAAAGAATACATTAAGTATACATTAAGTATACATACATAAAGAAGTGCAAAACAATTCTCTCAAGAAAACCTTGGAAATGTTGTTTTTTACAACATGTATTGGTAGAAGTAACTTTTAACGACTGCGATTTTGATTAGCATCTGCAGTACCTAACAATTGATATCGATAATGCGTCACGTGAATAAGCGATAGAAGATTAGCGCTCGAGGAACGCGAATGATTCGCGTGATTATGATTTTATAATAATAATAATAATGATGATAAATCGTTAATGACGGTTTGTATTGTCGAGACATAGAGATTTATGGCGACAGGTAATTTTAAGGTCAAAACTTAATCGATGCCTCGCGTGTACGTAAACGATAAAAATAAACAATAATCGCGCTATGCGAGATCGGAAGGCGATGCAAAATACACGCAAATTGCGAACTATAAGCGATTGACGTACAACGAAGACAATAGTCGCGAAAAACGAGTCTTGTTCGAGTCGTCGATTCAATTTGCGATTACACGTTTGCAAACACTTACGTTTACGTTATATACGCGTGATATAGACGTACACAGCAGTTTGACGTTAATTGTAGATTTTTGTAGAATAATAACTGTCCAAGCGAATCATCGAGATCCATTACGACGTGTACATATATAATTTGTTGATTGTCAGACGGTTTTCAGCCGTTCTTGTTCTTTTCATTGCAAAACACATTATCGAGCATTTGGTCATTGTGCTACCTTTAAAGTGGTCAGAAAAGTTTTAGTGAGACCGATTTGACTTATGATTGAAGAGCATTAAAAGCTGCGGTTTCGACGATATGTGAAATGGCAAATGAGTCTTTTTAAACGAGTAGATATACAAAGAACAACTTCGCCCAATTGCATACAAATTGAAAAATGTTATTTTTGATTTTGATATTTACAAACAAAGTTTACAAAATTGCGCACTAGAGATATACGACTCAAAAACAGTCATCACTTTCTTCAAAGTTCTTTGCTGAACAATTTTGTGTTATATGCAGTATGAGACAAACGATATATTGTGGTGTTCGGATTTTATTTTTTTCGAGTGGTCTGGTTTACGTCTTTCACTCTGCTTCTCATATCCCTCGACCTTCTCAATCTCCACCTCCACCTCCTTCTCCTCCTACCGCGCGATGGATGCATTACTTCGCTTGCTGGCTCATAAAACGCGCCGTAAAACTGAAGAAATTAAAAGTTTGAAATGCGCGTATCTGAAACGAGTGCTCGAATGATGTAGCGCGCGGCTTAGCTCCGACTTGTGTTCGAAATTACGTCTAGAATATGGAATTTTTATACGAACACACTAAGAGAAAGAAAAAGAGGGCACAAAGCTCATGCGTTAATAGAACTCGAGAAAATTGGTTTTTTTTTTTTTTTTGATATTGCAATTGTTCTAGTGCTGTCACATTTTCTTCATTATTGCCTATAGTTCTCTCTATCTCTCTCTTCTGTCTATACGCTTTCTGTTCGCTTCCTATCGTCCGTTGCCCATTGCGAATCGTGAGGTATCGCATCATATCATACATGACGACGTATGACGTACAACATATCATGTATCACCGAAGAGAACACAGTCCGTTACGAGATGCTCGACTGCTCTAGCAACACAGTCGACATTGCTAAATGCAATTTATAGGAAACTTTTATGGAATGGCGCCATAAAAGAGAAGTGGGTCAGAGCTTCTTCCGACTGTAAAGATACGCGCGCTGTCTCCGTCTTGGGTGTGCAATAGCGTTTTCCACGATATAAGAAGCACCCATGGAGAAGTGCCACGGTATATCTCCGTATTGGTGAACGGAAAACGATAAGAATACACACGTGATCGTTGTCATTGATACGTCGAGAGTAATCGCCAAATTCAGAGTTTTCCTCAATTTTGCATTTCGTACTGATCACAAGAAGATCATGTTGTTAAACAAAAAATATATTTAATATACAATATATCGCTTTATTTATTTCTAAAGCGATATAAATAGAAGAAGAAGAAGAAGAAGAAGAAGGGTTGTGATAATTACGCGATTAAAAATAGACGCCAGTAGAATATCGAACGCGGAGCTTCGCGCATAGAGGCGCTCTGCATAGACTTATGCAATTTCTTTACTTATTCGTGATATTATACATTTCCCGGAACTTCTATTTGCACGAACTTTCGTGTATTGAAAAGCATACTCTCTTGAATCCGGAAAGTTCGCAAACTACGTATCACGCCCAATGCTTTTCCATCTCGCTCTCTTGTTCCGCCGTGGCGCTTATCCCACTACAACATACCTTCGGCTTCTTTCTCATCTTCTCTCTGTCTCAAGTTTCCTTTTATCCAATAGTACAATTTATTCCACTTTCCTCTCTTTCCATTCGCTTCTATATTCTAGGTCGATAATCAAAGAAATTTCTCTCGAGTGAAATGAAATAACACCAAAGTATACATTTACTTTTACATAAAAAAAAAAGAAGTGTAAAAATCGACGTCAACTCGCTTCATTTTAAAGCAGATGATTATTATAGAGTAAATTATGACATCAATTCGCATATTTTATGTGTCATCAAATAAATGTTTCGTAGAGATTCAAAACGCTTAACGAAATTCGGGCGAAAATATCCATCGAGATATAAAGCGACTATTTTTCAAGTGGCAGAGAAACATATTCGCATCAAAATCAACGACATGATAGCCAAAATACGGGCAACATATTTTCGGGAAGCTGATCGAGTTGCGGCACGAGACCGTCAGGTGGTAAGCAGGCCACAACCAGCAACAACCTGCCTTTCTTTTTTTTCTCCCTCATCTCCCTGTCTGCGTCCTTCTCGCTTCAGCTGAAGTTCCTTCGGACTTCGTTACTTTTTTTTTCCACACTTTTTTCCCTTCTCCCGACATATTCGAACTCATATACGGTACCGTGTCAACCGCGCTCGTCAAAAGACCTTCTCTTTTTTCCTTTTTATTCCAATATAACTTTTAGCTCCGGATTATTTGTATCATCGTTTTCTCTCGCGGGAAAAAAAATCGCTTACGAAAGTTATTCCGCAAGTTGAAATCATTTGACTGTTTCGCGTCTTCAGCGATATTTGTGTATCTCGTTTATTGATTCTTGTTATCTTTTATAGTGTATCGCATCTCCGAAGATTTATGTTGCACGTGTACATACACATGAAAAACGTGCGCATTATGCACACCTTATATCCGGTGTTTTTTTCCGTGATTGAATATATTCTCGTTTTGTTTTTATTTAATTTTCCGCGGAAATGTACAATTTTTATTCGATATAATATCCCACCACTATATAATATCCCTTGTTATTATTTAAATTTTAATATCCCTTGTTATTACTTAAGAATGTTCTATTTATATGTATTATTTGTAACAAACGAAACGGTATATCTCTTTCGGAAGAAAACCACGATCGCTCCTCGATCGATTGGTTATTCGATTTGAATTGGAAAACGTCGTGCGTTTGCCTAGCGAGTACGTGTGCGGAGAGAGAGAGAGAGAGAGAGAGATCGGATAGCAACGACTGCCACAGTCTGATGAGGAATTCGAATCACAGAAGCGGACTCGTAAATCAGGTTATCTCAGGCCGCCTCTCGATATCTGATTGTTTTATCGCTATTTACAAGTGTAATTTCGACTTATAAATCATGGAAAAAGAAACGGCCATAAATTTTGCAAGACAACCAACCGATCACGGCGACGACGACGACGACGACGACGAAGACGCATTAATTCGTCAAAGAACTGACCAGGAATGAGTTAGAATGGAAAAAAAAACCATACAGCCGCGGAAAGCGTCAAACAGTAATACACGATATATCGGACAACATGTCGATTATTCTTTTTGTGCTGGAGGTAGGAGGAGAGAAAAGAGAGTGCGAAGGCGAGAAATCGCGCGCGCGCGCGAAAAAGAGAGAAAGAGAAAGAGAGAAAAAAAAAAGTATAACAAAGTATCGGCCATATATGGGATGCTGTCTTATGGATATAATTGTCGCTTACAGCCGTAGTTTTCGCTATTAATTAAATCGCGAGAGGACTCATTCACGGAAGAGAAAGAGAAGGGGAAACGCACGGCCGGTGCGGTGCGGTGGTATAATCCAGTGCGAGATAAAAACGATATTCGACGGTTAACTCTTGCGACCGAGATGGACACACACGACGAAGCAAGGGTGAAACACAGCGATCGTTAAGCTTTTACGCTCGGCTGCAGCGAGCGAAGCAGTAAAAGAGAACCAAATAGATCCGGGCATCTAGCTGCGACGCGTTTATGAATAAATTGCGGCGAGGAAGCGGCGGCGGAGCGACGCTTTCAAATCCGCTAACAGGATTTTTCTGGAAGTTCAATTATTCGCGCGACATGCATCGGGTGTATAACCGCATGAACATATGACGCACGAAGACAGGACGCGCAATTTTAGCGATTTCAAGAAAAGTGAAACATCGAAAACGTCCCTGTGTGAACACAGAAAGAAAAGAACAAAGGACAATCCTAAACGGTGTAAACGGAACAGAACGCGAAGTTGCAAGCCGGAGAAAATTTCCTGACATCTATACGCGCGTCTCTTTCTCTCTTTCTCTCTCCCTTTTTCCCTCTCTCTCTCTTCCTCTCTCCCTCTCTCTCTTTCTCTCTCTTTCTCTGTATATATATATGTACATATATATATGTATATCGATCGCCTTCTAGCTTATTTCTGTGCAACAGTTAATACACGAGCGGATCGTTTTTACAAGCAAATCCACGTCATTATGTGTCATTTCGTACATTGCGCCGAAGCGATCGTAAAAGCGTGTAATTCTTAGACGATCGCGCGAACTGGTATGAAATAACGTTTTCCACGCGATCTTAGCCGATATTCCTCAAGTCTCGTATTACTCGCCAGGAGAGAATCTTACCTTCGTATTTTCTCTTTTCTTTTGTAATCTCACGTAGAGCGAGTATCACAGTTTAGCGAAGCCAGAAGCTAAATACTTAGGCACCGTAAACCGGAAGCTCGTAAAATAAGAAGAAACCACTACTCATTTCATTCTTCCTTTACTTTTTCCTGCGCTGTGTGTTTATAATTACTTATTTATTGGCGAGATTAATTGGAACAGAAATGATAAAAAACTTATTAATGATAATTTGGAAGCAAACATAATACACACACACATATATATGAAATAAGAGCCATTAACAAATTAAATTGAAATTCGCAGACAAAGTATAATGTAGATAACAGTTTTAAAATAATTACGAGATGTTTCTTTATATAGCAAATGTCATTTAAATATTTATTAATATTACTTACAGAGAGAAAGCGAGAAATGCAACTTCGACGTCCTCCGACTTAAAAATACAGAAAAATATTATAACATTTCTCTTGCAAACATCGTTTAGCGCGGCAGTTATCTTTGGACAAACGTGCTCGGGATATTTCTTCGCAGAATAAAAGCTCGGGCGTGTGTTTTTTTCTTTTTTTCTCTTTTTTTTTCCTACTTTGCGACCGCATTTTATAAATATTTCGCGATCGAGCGTTCAACTGAAAATCACTTTGTGCCCGAGCAGGCAGTGCAGGCGTTAAGTATCTGCAACGATGCAAAATCTCTTTTGTGAGATTAAAAACGGTTAATTGGACGAGACGCCTCGTTTGTGACGATAGCAGTAAGCGTTCATTGACCGCTTGTCGAGAGTATTATCGTGCTGTCGTGTTCTCTCTTCGTCTGCCGCACGCCGATAAAAATAACCGCGCGAGTTTTCCTTCCGAGTTTCGTCGGTTTTATATCGGATATCGTCAAACGATTCGTTTTCTCGCCAAAAATGCGCAAAACGAAATCGAGCCGAGGGGCAAGCTCGAAAACGCGTACATTAGTCGCAGTCAGCATGCTCTCTTTAGCACGACCATGAACTTGACCCTGATTCTTCATCCGACCCACATCAACTCAGACCAAGCGACAGCTATACGTAAGGACAGCGGCAGAGCGAAGCTAGTTTTCCGCCGAGGAACTCGACCATGCAAGAAAGAGCGGAAGAGCGGAAGAGCGAGAACGAGGGGAGTGAGAATGAGGGTAAAGTTGAGAGTGACCATGGTTAGGTTCTCGCCAAAATAGACAGAGTTGATTCATCCTTTCTCTTTCTCTCTCTCTCTCTCTTTCTTTTTCTCGACAAGAAGACTCGGGCGCAAAGTCCCTCGTGGCTGGGTCAAACTGTCTCGAAGCAGTTCACCGGATTTTTCGGATATCTACACCTTGTTATACAGATCAAACGTTGCCGCAATACTAGCCTTATTCCTTCGCACGTGTTTTCGATCAAAAATGATGCGTACGTGACGGAAAAGTCGAAGTACAAAGTTACATGATTTTACTGAAAATGCTTTGATTCAGGATCTTCATGAATATTTTTAGAAAAGAAAATAATTCATAGTTTACATATCTCACTATGTCTTTTCTCTTTTTTTTTTTATGTCGCACACTGTGCTCGTTGTTTTTCGTGAGCGAAGAGGAAACTTATATTCTTTGATAAATTTTATGAGTGAAGATATAACAAAAAGAAGAAAGAAGTGTATATTCTCATCCCTTGTCTTCTCGCGGCGTGTTTCGTATTTTTCTATCGGTCGTTTTGGACCTCGCGCTCGATTCCCCGGGTAAGTCGAAAAGCAAGAGGGGGAACCTCTCTCTCTCTCTCACTCTTTCTCTCCGTTAGGCGAGAATGCATAATTCATATCTCACTTGCGATTCGCCAGAGTGCAGATCCTTCCACGAATCCGCTTTTATTTTGATTCGGCTCGGAGTTACTTTTGTTATTAAAGGAAACTTCGCTGAGCGCGCGCGCGCGTTCCGTACGTCTACGATTATGCAACTTCGATCGATGTTCAGGCATTTTTTACGAGCTGTCTATTAAATATACAATCCCCTCCAATCGGAATGTCTCTCTTTCTTTCTCTCTCTCTCTCTCTCGTTGATTTTGTTCTCTGTAATTAAGAACGCAAATGATGATGAATATACTCAATGAGTAATCGCGGCTGATGCCTCCCATATTAACAACTTGAGGGATTTTTTGTCGCTATACCTCTACCGAAAGAATATCAAGAATTGACCAATCTCGGGAGTGTTTTGCAATGAAAAAGTTTATTAAATTCCATTCCTTGTCCGAACTGTCGGTAGTTCATGCCACGGGACAGCAACAAAATTAGACAAATACTACGGAAGATCGATAATCGTGATTCATCAAACTAAAAAAACGAAAAATAACATCAGCGAGAAAGAGAAGAAAAGCTGTAAAAAGTATAAAAAATGTATCAAAAAAGCAAAATATTAATCATGTCTTGCCGAATTCCGATCTTCGTATTGCTCATACATTTAATCGATTTTTACGGAATAATACTAGCAAATAAGAACGAGAATACGAAGAATACACTCCGATTAGGCAACACGCGACAAAAGTGACAAACACGACGCTGTAAATCCTCCATTTCGTTATCAGTAACTTCCGCGCGATCTAACGTCGCGAGAAATCTTCCCCGGCAGTCATCGGGATAGACTGGCCGCGAGTTTTTGACGGAGACTGTACTCGCGCTGGAAAATCCATTTCGTTTTAACTTTACGTTCAAATTGAATGTTTTGTAGTTGTGTGTCGACTTGGGTGAGATGTAGCTGCCGGGGGTAGAAAACGAGGGAGGGATGGGTAGATGGTTGACGTGGTGGAAGTTGATAGAGGAGGGAACATAGTATGAGGGTGGTCAGAGGAGAGAAGAGGGGATCTGAAGTCTAGAGGGTAGGCGGGTGAGCGGAAAGGGGATTGCGGAGGTACCAAAGGAAGAAGACCGTATTCCGCTTGCTCTCTCTCTCCCTCTCGTCCCCTCTTCTCTAAATCACATTCATCAGAAGCGGACGGCCGCGCCGTTCCATTCCGCTCCTCTCCGCTTCACCCTGCTTCGCGTCATACTAGGGGTGGTACACGATGCACGGGGATACCGAAGAAGGTGCAGCGCCCCGCGAGGAGGTATAGGTGAGGGGGGCAGATCCGTGTACCGGAGAGGAGAGAGGAGCAAAGAGGGCGAGCGAGATGGTCGATGAAGGGAGAGACAGGGGTATAAGGGAGAAAAAGAGAGAGAGACGTGCGGATATTGATTCCCGCGGGATATGCGCGCGTTCAACGAGACTCGGAAGTCTGAAAACGTACGTATGCTGTTTTTAAGGACATACATGCATAGGTCTTGTAGAACCGCCGTTGTATCGCGATTCGAAAGCTTCTTGAGCACCCTCTCTCAAGGAATGTTTCGAAAGACCGTTTCATTAATTGTAAACTGTTCCAGACGTACAACTTAGTTGCAAAAATTAAGATTTAAAATGCAACGGTGATGCAAAAAATTTTTATTGTCGTTTAATTAAAACTATATTTGAGCCGTTAAACGCAAATGTAATCCGAGGAAAAATATGATGTTGTAGTCGTTCTTATTAACATACTGCTATTACTTAGAATCGCGATGACATAATTTATAATATAGCAATTAATAATCGCGATCATGCAAAAACATACACACTATAAGGACACGCGGTTGGCATCCAATTCTATAGCCCGTGAGGTAATTTCAGAAACAGCAGTGATTGCGCTCACATAGTGCATAGTTCTTTGACGATTGACGGTTGCATTCATCGTCAATAGTGTTAACGAGATAACACTACGGACATTCAAACACGTTCGGAGTATATATACGAGATTCGCGTGTAACAAGGTCGAGGGAAATTAGAGCACGACCGGTGTCCCGATAAAATTGCTAGAGAATGTCCGCTTACGCTCGTTGACGTGAGTGGACGAGCGTATCACAGAAGAGTGAAATGGGAGGGAAAAGATGAAAGTGAAAGAAGCCACGAACAGAAGAGAGCCAGCGAGTGGAACGATAGCGAGGGATAAGGACGGTTTTAAGGTTGTAATCTTTAGACGGCGGGTGCGGATAACGGATGTACGTGGCATAGGGGAGACCCTCTTAAGGAAACTCAGAGCTAGACGAGAGGCATGGGAGGAGAAGAGAGAAAGAGTCTCGGCAAAGGAGGAGAAAGAGATATCACGTTTGACCTCACGGTCGCGTGATTCCTCTTCCTCGTTTTCTCTCGTTCCCTCCGCGCACCGTTCTCTCTGGCTAGCTGGTTAGATGGCTCGCTCGGGGCGAAAATCCAGCGCGCGTAAACCAACACACCGCACGCCACTACAAACTCCACTCACCACGGACGTCCTCCACTTTGCCAACCAACCCAGCCAGTTCGGGCTAACCACCTTCCTGCCTGCTAGCCTGTCTGCCTGCCTGCCTGTTACCTACTGCCGTTACTACTAATGCCCACTACTACCACTGTATGGCTCCCTTCGTTGTTGATACGCGCGTCACTACCACTACACCAGCGTTGTTCTACCGCCAACACATCCATCGAGCCACCGCTGCTGCTACTACCGGTGTTGCTGCGGCTACGACCTACGAGAGAGAACACATTTCATGAATGAAACCCACGTGCGAACCACGTGACTTGCTAGCCGTCACTGACCCTACGTGTACGATGCCAACGATCGGTTCTACTTCGTGATATAACGTTCCGTACACGCCGCTTTCTCGTCGCAGTTTGCTGGTGATCAACTTGACCGCGATGTGATATATGTGTATGATGCGATGAGTTCTTAAGTAACAGAATCCAAGTATCCGACTCAATCTCGTTTCTACAAAAGTACTATGCCAAGCGCAGCTCTGATAGAAATATTATGTAATTTAATGAACTAAGGCTCGTGAAAAATGCTAAGCTACGAAATATATATGGTCATGCGAGCCGATCGTAGGATGTTGTGCGGAAATACGTGTGCGTATATATATATATATATATATACTTGTCCCCGTGTAAGGTTTTACACGTGAGTTTTTGAATTAAAATTTCAATTCCTAAATTCATATAGGATGCTTGGTTTGTATTTCATATATGATAGACCCCGTACACCCTCCTAACTAAATTATGTAATTTAGTTTACTCGTACTTTTTGATGTTTCACTTAATAAAAAATTGTGTTGTAAAAAATATTTATATTTACTGCATACGCATATTTCATACTAATATTAACTTCAATTATACTGCCACAAAAATAAAGCGAATTTTATGTAATTCTTTAGCAATTTTGTGTCTATTAATATTAATAGTTTACACACACACACAAAGTGAAAATAATAAAAATAAAAAATGCAATAACTGTCTTCCATGCACGCAGCAAGATTCAGTTTGATTCTATGTGTAAAAGTAATTCTTTAAATTACTATTACTACTGATTATATTTATAGAAATGTCACATGATGGTTCACAATGACTGTTTTACGCATTACGGAATGGCTCGTGCGGGTTCCTTTCATTTCCATGTTGGTCGTCTTACTCTCATCATCTCCCGCTGTTAGGTAGTCAACTGGGCGCGCAGCAGGAGTCGAAAACGGTGGATGTAAAACTCCTGCCGTGATTTTCTTGTCTTCGTTATCCAACCATTCAGGTTTCACTGGAAACAAAAATCCAATCACGGAAAAAATAGTTCCGATCGTGCTCTATTTTTGTGCGTGCACACTACGTAATCTGTGTGTATTGTGACAGAAAAAGGTCGCGCCGAGATTTTTTTTTTATCTCTACTATCACTATTGTGTCTCACATGATTTCTCGATGATCGAGATCGA
The DNA here is from genome assembly GCA_014825475.1 of Pseudomyrmex flavicornis. NCBI lineage: Eukaryota > Metazoa > Arthropoda > Insecta > Hymenoptera > Formicidae > Pseudomyrmex > Pseudomyrmex flavicornis. The sequence goes on from QVNW01002402.1 coordinate 20,586, forward strand.
TAGATTTTGAATAGAAAAGATTTATACAATGTATAAACTAGCTAATGGAAGAAAAAAATTTTCGATTTTTCATATAGAATAATCGCTCTTATTTGTGCCATATACGCGAGGCTCGATCTTTTCTAAAAAGAAACAATTAACAAAATAAGCTTATTCAATACATGACGCTCAGGAGAAGGCAATGAGGCTGCAAAGAGTACAAAGGTGGCATCCATGACTCTAGGGTTTTCGCGGTGCGACGCGGGCCGCTCGTGTTCCCGTCGTAGTCGCGCATACCGTCGAGAAGGAGGGAAGAAAGTCGGTCTGCTCCGCGAATCCCGCGTGAGCGGGAGAAACGGACGTTCGTCGTTGCATCGAACAGCCGAGAGAGAAAATGCGCGAGAGAAACCGTCAAGAAAGAAAGAAAGAGAGAGGGAGAGAAAGAAAGAGAGAGAGGGAGAGAGGGAGAGAGAGAGAGAGAGAGACTTCGTCAGTCGGACAGAACAGGTAGCAACGCCGGGGGTTTTCATGTGGTGGGATGGCCCGCCTTGCCGCTGCGCCCGACGGCACTATCGCGGTAGCACGCGTAAGCGCGCGATGTCGCGATGTTGCACGCGCGACCTAACCTAACCTAACCTGCTTATACCCGACGGCAACCGTAACGCTCCGTTTACACATCCGTAATCCGTGCCGCACTTGGGGGGTTACACGGCTCGTCTAACCTTTGAGGATCCATCCGCGTGTTGTTCGCGCCCGCGCATCCAAGAGAAAAGAGAGAAAGAGAGAAAGAGAGATAGAGAAAGTTTTCCGGCCGCTTCTCCGCCACCCCCTTCGCCGATCAACGTTACTAAGCCACCACTGCCGCCGTTGTCGTTGCCGCTACCACCGCCGCGCTCGTTCGGTCGCGCGCGCGATAGCTAGCGAATCGGTCGGTTTTCGCCTCCTTTTGGGTGCACAAACCGCACGAGGCGAGAAAGAGAAAGTAAAGAAGAGAGTCTCGCCTCGCACTTGCCTCTCGCCTGGCACCTGTCCGATCTCGACTAGTGACGATCGTGTCGTGTCGTCCACGTGCTACGTAGACGGTTTATTTTGAGCCGCGCGCGTATACGCCGCGCTGATCGATCGCGCGATCGACAGTGGTCGAGAGAAAGAGAGGGGGGAGAGAGAGAGAGAGAGAGAGAGAGAGAGAGAGAAGGGCGCAAGATATCGCGACGTGCTTCCGATCGACGCGACTCGCAATCGATAAGTATACCGCGCGCGCTCTTTCGCCGTCTATATTTTTAATTTTCAATCGATAAAAGATTGGTAACTTTTGTCTTTGAAGTTGGCAGCGGACAAATGACTCCGCGACACGCTAGATCAATTTTGGTAATCGAAAGCGTCAAGGTCAGTCAGCGTTAGATTGCGAGGTGGTCGGTCTAGAGATTATTCACGCGCGAGTCGTTGACTCTCACGGTAGTGTTTCGTGCGGTCACGCGCGATCATACGAAAGTAAATACGTATGCCCGTAGTATATAAATCTTAAAAACATAACGAGAGAGGAAGAGAACCACGCAAGAAAACCACAACGGGCTTCCTTGTGAGATTATCTCGATCATCGTCGAGTGTGTCACGCGACACGGCAAGACTAACTTCGCGTCGTCGGTGCGCGCACAACGACGACGACGACGACGACGACGACGACGACGACGACGACGTTGTCAAGCTATGTGTTTTGAGAGTGTGTGATCGATGATGGCTTTTCATTCACAAGGACTCGTTCCAGGCGGCGAGAAGAAACGTCGGGTCAGCATGGATGCCGGTTACTCCGTTCTCAATAGCGATCTCGACGCCTGCAGGATGTTTGACCAGTACGCGTACAAGGTGAGTGTTGTGCAAACGATACTACAACGCGCCATAGCCGATTTTTTGTTTTTTAACGGTTTTTGAATGTCCACGCGCAAAGAATATCGATAATTTGCGCAAGAAAAAATCAAAATTCTTTTTCACAAATACGGTCAATTTATCGAAACAGTTCGAAATGAAGCGCGCGAGAAAATACGACGCGCACGAACTTTGTAAGACAGTTATCGGTATCAACTAATATCGTCATTAATCTTACAAAACACTAGCCGCGATAAAAATACTTATTTTTTTTTTAATTTTATTCGGCGACATTGTAACGAAAAGCTTACAACTTTTGGAGTTCGCATTGCGTTCCGTGCATGTTGGCTTTTAAACAGCATTTGGAACAGCTGCAGATGATGATGTCATTCGAGATATGTTGTGATCTTGATATTACACTCCATCTTCCCGCGTGGCACGGAAAATAATTTTATGCAATCAGCATTGTCGTAATTATAAGCAAAGACGCGAAGAAAAGAGGACCCAGACAGAACAGATGATCATTAATCACTCGAGAAGTGATAAAATGGAAAACTTTCGTGCTTATTGATCTTGTGTCAACGTATAAATAATCAAACGTCACGAAAACTGATAAACAGTAATAATGTGCAAAAATAACGCTCGTATATTTATTCGTATTAGAAATCAAAGTAGTTTCGCGCAGAAAAGTATGTTATTCTCCCCTTTTTCATCCTTCCGAATTCGATCGTCGGTTCAAATGCCGATATACTTTTCGCTGCGAGATCGCGATTTGCAGGAGAAAAAATCATTTTAAATTTTTCGATAACAATACTTTGAGGAAAAATTGATATAAACATCGTAAAAATCAAATCTCGAATTTTTGCATTGATAATTTTTGGCGCACGCAGCGCCAAAAAAATGTGAATCAATGAAGACAAAACAAATATTGCAGAAACGCGGGCGTACAGTTCGCGTTGGTTATAACGACGATATAGGGTAAAAGGCTCTATTACTGACAATGGTCCCTATTACTGTCAATCAAAATTTAAATGATTGTTTAAATATGAAAACTACATGTCATGGTATTAGAACAAATTTTAATAAAATGTTTATCAAATATAATTATTGGTTGAACAAATAAAAATTAAACATGTAGTTTTCATATTTAAACAATCATTTAAATTTTGATTGACAGTAATAGGAACCATTGTCAGTAATAGGGTCTTTTACCCTAGACAAGGTTATTATCGCGCGTAGATTTTCGCACAGCTTGTTAATTCCTCGACGTTTTCTATATTCCGAAGTGCCTTTCTTTCTCGAGTTTTGTATTCTAGAATAAATCGTTGTATACTTTTGCCTTCATGTGTACCTTTGAGAAAAGATTCTCTTGTAGAAATCCTCAATACATGTTGGAAAGATACACAAAAACTGACTGCGCACACAAATATTAAGTCAAAGCAAAACATTTCTCATGTATTTGTGAAATAAGATTGAACCAATGTTTGTTAATCAAAATAGTCGACGTTGTGGCTTCGATTTTTTTCGTCTGTAAAAAAAGTTGCGTAATGCTTTATGCAAACTTTGCTCGTAGAATTTACGTGAAGCTTTATTTGTAAAAAACTATATTTTTGCTTTCCGAAAGAACTTTCAACATAGGTTTTACACCAATTTGCGTATATATTACAGATTACGTGCAGATATTAATTTATAATCGTGATAGAGTTATACGAGTTTGTAATTGCGACAATTGAAAAATGTGGTTAATTTTGCGCCGATTCCTTGGCATTCGATAGTCGGCATTCCGATCTGTGTTTCTGCCCTCATTCATCCCCCGCATCACGAGGGGCTCCTCCCTTTCTTCGCTTCCACACTCTTCTCACCCCTTTTGTCTCACTTACTCGTATATTGCTCTCTACCCTACTACTATCTCCAGCAGCAGCAGCACTACCACCATCACCACCGCCACCACCACCACCACCACCACTACCACCACCACCACTACCATTACCACCACTACCACCACTACCACTCCACCACCATCGCCACCACCACCACCATCACTACCACCACCACCACCACCACCACCAACACCGCCACCGCCACCGCCACCGCCACCACTACCACTACCACTACCACTACCACTACCACTACCACTACCACCATCACCACCACTACCACGCAACGTCCATATTCTCCGGTTCAATCTGATTTGAAACGTTCGTCTAAATTAAATCTCTTCCATAGAATACCGTCGTGTCTGGCATCGCACGATCAATGTTTCCGATCGTGCGTATCCATCCGTCGGATCCCCCGCTATACAAGGGTAATAATACGGCGAATATTAATGCACGAAAGAGACAACGACGACGACAACATTTTTTACTTGTGTGCATCGCGATCGAACAATCATTCGGAAAGAACACACATTTTCAGTGTCATTGATTACGATATCAAATCGCTGAGGATAAATCGCGAATAATAACGATTGTGTTTGTGTATGTTTATACATAATCGAATTTGCATATCTTGTACGAACAAGGTGTCCAATTCAATCTTATCTATTTTAGTGTTCTTTATCGTCATTGTTTGCCGCGAAAACATAAAATATCCTATTCCCATAGTGATAAACGTTCTGACGTTCCGTTGGAAATGGCGTTTTCCCTCTCGTAACAGAACCACAATCGCGCTTGCTTTGCTTGATCCGCGGAACACATAAACTGTAATAAATATTTTGAAAATCGACACGCTAGAAAATAGAACAAAAGATTAAATTGATGAGGCCGCATTGTCGTGTTTGTCGAAGTAGAACATGATTGTTTTCTCCTTCGGGGAAGACACGCGCCCGTCTGTCTTTCCCGTCGTTCTCTTTTCAAGAAAAAGATCGACGAACAAGCTCGTTCCGAAAATCTACTTTGAAAAGCACTCGGAGGCGGCCCTTTGAGGAGCAGAATTTTTCCCTGGGTAATATCGCCCGTAGGTAGGTACCTCTAATGCATTTCTACAGGTTTATATACTCTTCCTTCTCCGAGAGCGAGCCTCTCTCACTTTCTCCCCTTCTCTCCTCCCTTGACTTCCTCCTCGTCCTTTCCCTCGCACCGCCGCGGCAGTAACAACCCGCCACCCCCTCTCGTTCTCTTTCTCCTTGCCTCCTTTTTCGTCCCCTCTTGCGCCCCTCCGCGCCACCGACGCTCGTTTATTTCTACTCTTTTCCTCCGCTCGTTTCAACTTTTCATTCGGTTCTCTCCTCCTCCGTTGAAACAAAATGAAAGGCGAGCCCGGTTGGTATCCATAAAAGAATGAATAAACGTAGATTGAAAGGGCATAAAAAAGCATGTACATACACATACACATACAGCATGAAGACTGTACAGGCGAAGCAGCACATACGTAGCGTTCGCGCGCGCGCGCGCGCTTGGCAAGCTGAGGGGGAAAGAATGTATTTGTACATTTGTATCTATGTATTGAGGAGAACAAATTAAAATCCGCAATCGCGGTAGCAATACAAAGTAAATTTGTTTTAACGAACGCAGGTAATTGAATTTCCCTAGTGCGTTACTTATGGACACGCTGATTAATGAGTATGAAATTTTCTTTCCCGAGTCCGTCTCTCGCTAATAAACCATCACGATTTACATTATAATATTGTATAACGCGAAGTGTTTGCACAAATTCGAGATCGAACGTATAGGAATATAACGATAGAAATGTCGAGACAATCGCTTCGTCATCGTGCGTGTGTGTGTATTTGTGTTTGTAAATGTGATCAAATATACATTACCGCCGCTCATAAGTTATTCGCTCACTTTTAATATTTCAGTATAGGCATATTGCAAGAAAAACTTGACGAGTGTTCCAAAACATATACAAAGGTTTGTACATTATATTTAAAAAAAGTATGTCTTTACAAAATAATCATCCGAATAACTTAACCTGTTTTCTGTCTATTGTAAAAAATATTTTTAATAGTACACACATAAAACTTTTATAGAAGTCTTCAAATAAGAACAAGCTCTATCGAATTGTTAGCTTAATATATTCTGAAAAAATATTTCTGAAATATAAGGAAACCGTAAACTTTAAATACGTATCTCTTTATTTTTTATAAAGATAACATGAAAAACATAAATGCTTATTTAAAAAAAAATAAAGGTATTAGACAACTTATGTGAATACAATATGAAAATTATTAAATTTCAAGCGACTGTGCAGGAGTAAAAGTCTGAATCGAATATGGTAACGAACATACAATATTAATATACTTGCTATCGCAATTCAAGCAACTTTAACCACCAGTTGTCCTTCCTACGAATTCTATTTACTCGACGATTCGTGTAAAAAGTATATTTGCGCGATTGTGCGTACGCACAAATCTCTTAGTCTTTTTGTTTTTTTTTAAATTACACTACTTTGCAATGCGGACACCAATGGTGTATATTCTATTGTCGAAAAAAACCGAGTTTGCTAGGCGCATACGTCATCTTTTTCACATACATAATAATAATACCTGCTCTTTGCATACCTGCCGCCAGCGGTTTACGGTTATAAATTATGGAAATAATTTTGCCTGGCGGTTAAGTCCGTCGTTATAGTAATCTACATTTTGTGCAAAGTAGGCACGAGTATATATTTCTTCGTCCTTTATAATTCTACATGTACATACTCTTGCGCGTGTATAATTTATGAATTATAGAACTTCACCATCATTGGCAGTTGGCGATGTATTCTTTATATTTAAATTGCCGACCAAATAGATTTTTTTTCTGAGTTTAATAAATATGATAAAATGTATCCGAACGTATATATCTATCGGTTTAATAAAACAAGGAACGTCTTGTAGAAATATTCAAGCTATTATTTCAGGAGAGGAGAACATAATACTTATACCATTACGATTAAACATACATTCGCGAACAACACATATAGAAACGTCAGCAAAAATAACGAAAACTCGAAAAAATATACATGTATCTACAGCGTTGTTAACTTTTATGATGCATAATAGAGTCTAAGAGACTTCATCATAATTTGATAACCATAATGTAAATTTAAAAACATGAAAGTTTTATTTTTTATTGATATTTATGAAATAGTTTTGTAATATAAATAATAAATATATAATGTGCCAATTTTTTATTATTTGTATTAATTATCAAAGTCAAAATTTGCACATATATAATTAAATTTTTCTTTCGAATATTTGTAAGCTCGTAAGCTCTATCACGCATAGATAATTTACAATTCTCATCTGGTATTATATAAAGCTTATTCGAAGTATTCAAATATCCGTTTAATAAACCACGTTACATGAATATTATTAAGCTGTTGTTCCGAGAGCCTCAATATTACACATTATTACGTATTATTTGAACGCAAACGGAAGCAACGAGCAATACGTCTCGGTGGAAATCACGTTACGTGAAAATCGCTCGCCTCAAAACGGCGTGTGTCGTATCGCCTCCGTTCAAGTTTTGACAGCGAGTAATTTCAATTGTGGGTGAAATCGCGTGCTCAAGTAATTTCGTTCATGCGCAAATCGAAGGTAGAACCAGAACTTGCGCCGAGGCGTCGAGTAAATTATCCGAAGTGGGAGAGGGAGAGGGTCGAGCCTCTCGTATGGGGTTGAGGTACGGCGGGAAGTTCGAAAACTTTGTCGCATTAAAGTTTCACCAGACTGATTTTGGCAGGTAGTGGTGACGGCGGGAAGAGGGAAGAGGAACGAAATGCTCTCCGGGATCTCGGCCAAGGAAGCAGGAAATGCATTCGCGATATATTCCTTTCGTTTTTTGTTGCCGCGTGTGGAGAATACTTCGATCGGGATTTATCTACGCCAAGGATTATGGCTTCTCACGCGCGCCTTTACTTAACATACACTCGAGATTTATACGTGCCGCGCGCGAAAGAAGGAAGAGAATTAAGTCTCGTTGCGTAGAAGGAAAAATCAAGATTTAAATTATATTACAGGTCTTGGTGTTTGCGTCTCGTGGATCACGGCGCTTATTCACTTATAACGCGCGCTATTCGTAACACATGTACCGAGAGAGAGAGAGAGAGAGAGAGAGAGTTAAAAGTCTCCCCTTCCTCTCTAACGTGAATGAAAATGTTGAAACACGATCGATACGTCGCATCGGCTACATTATTTCCAGTCGCGCGAGTGTGCGCGAGGCAACAAGTAATTATCTACGTAATTTAGTTTCGCCATTCATCGATAATTAAATTCCTTTCGCGAATTCCAGCCGTATATGCGTCAATTGTATGCTCTTAATCTCAATCAAAATTTAATTTCCGAAGTAAACGCCGCGCGTTAACGAAGTAACTGTGTGTTATTTTCTGAGTCTGTATTAGCGCGACTTAATATGCCGCGCGAAGGTTGAGTCATTGGGTGATTTATAGTCTCGTCCGAGTACAGTTTTCAAAGCTGAGAAGACAATCGTCGATTCTATTTCTATATTAATTTTCGAAACAATAACATTTGAAACAACATTGCTACTGCAAAATGGTTTCAAAGGAAGTTTTCAAAAAAAGTTAATACGATTTTTTGTTTAAAAATATATGTTTGTTCGCGTTATTATAATTAAATATCTGAATTAGCAGAACTTATTAGACTGCGATATATTTTATTTGCACTTTTTTTAATTGCTTATCAGCATTGATTCTTTGATTCATTATGTAGTTGGACGAAACACACACACACAGTACATCGAACGCACGCAGTTTAAGTTATTATTTTATGAAAGAAATCGGAGGAAGGCAGTCAAGAGGTGGCGTGATCTTATTGATCTTTGAACGGTAACGAATCGATCTATCGCGGGTAAACGAGCGTGCGGCCGGCGTATCGATAAATATGTCGAAATATAATTTAGTAGTTCGGACTTGTCGGGGAAAGAAAAAGAGAGAGAGAAGGAAGAAATATACTCAAGCAACGTCCCATAGTGATTGTACGATGAGAAAAGTGGCCGGCGTGGTTGCTTTATTTTATGATATCCCATTAAAATGCAACTTTGAAAGAGTCTCGCCGCAGATACGAGACGCAGCGACTCGGAAAGTTTTAACGATCCGACGTCGTCTCCGCTACGTCACGCAGAGCCAGCTTCTTCGTGTTTATATCCGTTATATACGCTTTTCGAATTATTTCTTGCCACCGCGGCACTGCGCATATGTCTGCTAGTTGTGCCGTTGTTGCGCAAATCCTAGCAGCGTAAGCGCCCCTCTTGCCCGACATGTGCGGATGTTTTTTCGCTTCATAGAGAATTATACAGCTAATTTTTTCATCATCGGACTCCATCTTGCCTTACTTATTTATTCGGCAATTAATTTCCTAAATGTAAAACAGTTTTTATTATTGTCTGACAAGTTCGTAACTTCGTATTCGGCACTGCAAATATAGGATGATTCAATTTGATCTTTTGGATTTGTTTTACAAATAAAACGTACGATGTTTAGAAAATTTAAATTTTATTGCTATCAGTGTAAGGTACAGATCTGGCAATTATATAAGGAATACAATATCGGCCATGTCTTTTCCGCTGATATGATACTTTTTTTTCGCGAAGTTTTCCATAATGTTTTCACATATTACACAAAATTCGGTTCTATTTCAGCAATAACATGTCGAATGTTATCTTTCAATTCTGGACTCGTTACTGGTTTGTTTGACATAAACCCTTTAAATAATTTCAGAGAAAAATTCTAATGGTGTTAGATCGCAAAATCTTAATAGCACATTATTGCGTCCAAAGTTTTTTTTTCATAATCGTTAATAAACACAATTGCGTAATAACTTACATGAATTTGTGTAATAAAGTTTTATGATATATATGTGTCGTTAGATTGTGTGGTGCTCCATGATTAACCTTTTGTGGACTTTCAAAACAACTTATTATTTGGACTGACTGGGTCTGTGAAACCCACGCAACTTTAAAATCAAACATCTCCGCGAAAAATCAACATTTTTTTCAAATATTTTTTAGTCGAAAGTTTGAATGATTCTGCGTCAATAAAAAAACCAAACTAAAAAAAACAAAAAACAAATTGAAAAAATCTCTTGTAGTTTCGGAAATATAAGCGTTTTAAAAAAAACTAATTTCTACTACAGAGACACCGATTATGAAATTTTTGAACGAATCTAGGAGACCTACAGTGGCTCCAAAAAGTATTTGTACGCTTACATTTAATAATAATGCACATAATAATCTGACGTTGTATGTCTTATAATGAAGAAGTTGGAAATTTAGCATTTATCGAAGAAATTCTGAATGCTCGAATGCATATCGATGTGTCGCGAGATATTTTACTACAGAATGCAAGATTAAAAACTTGTTTTGTATTAAAAACTTCAAGAGAATTGTGTATTT
>QVNW01002403.1:0-16715 GCA_014825475.1 Pseudomyrmex flavicornis
CACTGTACTACCGAATATTATGGATAATCCGATTTTTGTGAAAAAAAGTGATGAAACTAATAAACTGCATTTAAAAAAAAGTAATTATTTTATACATATTAATTTAAATAATATTAATTTAAATTTTGATATATTTATAATGAGAATAACGTAGGATTGAAAAAAAATCATAAGAAAAAAATAAAACTCCAGCAGCGAGAATCGATCCTGCGATTCCGCGCTTACGAACCAAAGCGCTTTCTCGCTGCGCCACGCGCTTCTTGAAAAACGTCAAACTTAGAAAGTATATGAGTAGTCCTGAATTTTTCAAAATCGATTTTCTCGGAAGTGGCTGAATATTGCACTTTATTACTTTGATACATTGAAGTTCTAATCATGGCCTGCACGTGTAGTAAAAATGAATCAAATCGGTGAGAAGAACGTCGTAGCTTCCCCTTGTTAGTGAATTGCCACCATTATGTGCAATATTACCCATACTTGTAATCAAATATAAATATAGAATCTACATTTCTTATTTTTAAAAAATTAATTGTATAATGTTTTGTAATAAATAAATTGTAAATTTATTGTAATTTTACAGGTATTAACTAAACAAAAAACCTAAACAAAAAAATAAACATCAACATGCAATAATATTATTTTATTCTTTATATGCTGTTGTACAGTAAACTTTTTTATGTCTTGATTAGAGTTTACACAAATAAACTTAATATTTTTACATAAATAAATTAACACTTACTTATTATTATACTGTCTTATTTATTATTTTTTAAATTTGCTCTGTATTTTTTAGTATATTCCATTTATAGTATGTTTCATTTTTTAGATTTTCTATTTTCACACTTTATACTTTTTTGTTACTATTGAACATAGAATTAAACTTTGAAGACTGTCATTAATTGGAAATTTTAGCTAACATGTCTCTCAAAAACTCAGCGTAAAGTAAAAGTTTTATTGCATTTATATCAGAGTAATGTTACTTGAAAATCGAGTAATATCTGCCTTTACTTTATTTCTAGTAATTTACATAGCTCTTGAAGGCCAAAGTATTTTTCTCTTAGACAAACAAATAATGTGTTTTGCATCTGTTATAATATTACAAATTACATGTTTTTTTATACTTTAACTATTATCCCTATTATCTTTCAATTCTTAATTTTCAGCGACTTATTTATAATTTTCATTTATGATATTTAAAGCTTTTTATAAAAACCTCACTTTATAATTTGTAATTTATTGTGAAATTTTTCAAATTGTTATTGTTTTTATATTCATATTATTTTTGTATAAAAGTAGACACTCCGAAATTTAGTTTTACATGTAATTAAATGTATGTATCATAGAAATTGTATTTGCCATGCGGAAAACTTTAGTAGTACGATATTTCATTATATATATCATATTCAGTTTTACCTTAGATTTTTCCTAAATGTTATAGTAAGTACATATTTACTAATGTAGTTCAGTTTAAACTAATGTTTAAACTAAAACCAAAAATATTTTTATAATGCAAATATAAATATAAATATAAATATAATGTAAGTCTAAAAGTAAAAAATATATTTTGCAAGCGTTAGAATATAATGCGTAGCCTCGTTACGTTTAACCCTGAAATACTTGCCAGACATAGTAGAAAGTTCCTTTATGAAAGTACATGAATTCGAACATCGTTAATTACTGTTACATTACAAGTGCGAAGTGATCTAATATATATGCGAATGCTAAACGTCATTCTCGCTATCAAAAATCAGTGTAATTATTTAATAAAACTATGAAATATTAGTAAATTAATGTAATGTAATTTTAGTGTCCTGTGCTTCTCTTGATGTTAATCTAATTTTCTATTTTCTTTATTTACATTATATATAAATAAATACTATTTGATTATCTTCACATTTTGATATCTTGATATACTATTAACATAAGACGACTTGTCAGGCACATTGGAAATATCAGACACTTGGAATTATATGTTTTTGGTCATATTCAATGATACATCTTTACACATCTTTACGACCAGGACCTACCGACAACCTGCTTGTTCTCTTATTATTTATCTCTCTCTTTCTCTCTCTTTCTTTCTCTCTCTCTCTCTCTCTCTCTCTCTCTCTCTTTCCGAAACAGAATCGTTTTTGCAGTCGGTCCGGTTCTCGACGTCACCGACCTACCGGAACGCGTCGCGGCGGGCTCGAGTGCGATGTCCGATCAGAATCAAGTATGAAAGATAAAACATAAAATTTTTACTATAATTTTAAAAAGGCGATCTTTGTAAACCCTAGCAATGAAATAAAAAAATATACATAATATTTCTTGCCGTTTTTCTCAAGTTTTACGCGATAAAAAGGCCTTTTCTATAAAAGGCTTATTCTATAATTTGATTCATATATACACACACACATATATATGTATAAATCTTAAGAATCAGAAAGCAACGTTGTTTTGATAGTGTTACGAATGTGTTTCAGAAGAATGTTAAAAAGATTCTTCCGAACGATTTCCTGCAAGACAGGAAGACAATGTATCAAAAGAAAATCCCAAAAATTATCCTTGAAATCTTATCTCATACGAAAAAAAAGAAACATTACAACAGAAAGAGAGAATGAGATAGGAAAAAGAGAAGAGAAGGAGAGGGAAGGGAAGAAGGAAGAGAGAGAGAGAGAGAGAGAGAGAGAGAGAGAGAGAGAAGAGAACCCCACTACAAATGGCAAACACACATAGCGATGATGACAGTGGTCGGGAGAGGAAAGAAGTATGCGGTGAAGATAGCAGCAACAGTAAGAGAGCGAGAGGTCGTAGAGAAATTTGCACGAGAGAAACGGAGCTAGTGCTGGCTTGTAGCTTCGAGTTTTTGGAACAGTCAGCCGCGGCAGCAGCAGCGGCAGCGGTCAGCGACGGCGGTAGAGAAGTTAGTTTCTCGTAGCTGCTCGTACGGCGATTGCAGCAGCCGTGGTGGCGGTGACGTCGTGTATGGACATACCGCATCTCGTCCTTTTAGTATGAAACCGACAATTGTGCCAACCGTAGTGATCGCGGCACCTGCTGCGACATCCTCGCCGACGCGCGATCATCGTGTATGTCGCTGCGAAGTGCGTCATTGTTTTTAAACGTGAATTTGCAGTACATTTTCATATTTTTCCAAATTCTAATTTTATCAAAAAAGTCTTCACAAAAGATGGTTTATAAAAACAACATCAATCGTTGGTTAACTTGTGCAGAAGAGAAACTCTAGGTTTTGCGCACGACTATCTTCATAAACAAAAAGTATCAAAATTCTATTGAGAAGTGTGAACATGTAATATTTGCTTATAACCCAATAAATACATCGGCAAATTGTGTATGAAAAAGATTGTAATAATAACGCAAAATAGACGAATTACCAACACTCATCTTTTAGACTTAAAAGTGAAAACGTGTTCTTCTCATATATCGTCGAACTGTGTTTGATAATAACTTTAATAATTAGGCGAGAAAATAAGCAGCCATTTCGGATAGAGTGACGATCATCGACGCAGCAAGGTGAGTCTCTTGATTCGATTCTCGAGGGTCAAGAACGATCACTTCTCGCGCAACGAACGATGAGTGAAATTGCTAATTTCGGATTTTTAACATAAATATGAAATTCGACAACATCCAAACATCTTGAAAAATTACATATATTTTTAGAAAGACGCTACACTTTATATTTGTTCTTTTACTAATACAACAATATATATTTTTTAACATTTTAATTACTTTCTAACAACATAATCTCGATTTTTCTCAGTTTTTCGAAACTTTTGAATAATATTTGTAAAAAAATATTAATTACTAAATTAACACGTATAAAAATGTATAAAGTTAATTTCAAAACTGCTTAAATATATGTATTTAGCTCTAGAATTTATTCTGTTTGATTGATGCAGATCTATTATTATAATGCTAAAGTTTACCTGACGTATCGATCTCACGGAACTTTTTACTTAATTTGTTTTTTTCCGCATAGATTTGAAAATTTCATGTATATACATTACAAATTTTTTTTATTGTTTAAAGTTTTTAGACTATTTAAAAAATTCTCATTAAAAGTCGAATACTCCTTTGTCGAATGCCGGATGATTTATCGCGTTATTTCGTGATAGTCCTAAAAGATTTATTTGGAAAAGGTCGATGGTTCTCTTTTCCGCATAAATCGACGAAAGGCCTGTCGCGACCTCGACCTCGGGAAATAATGTGGAATTACCATCTCGGATAATTCAACTGGCTAGAAATAACGTGAGACGAAGAGAAGAAAGCAATCACCAGTTTTTATATAATTGTCACAATTTTTTCTAATGTGTTGCAATTGTCAAATATTCTTTCTTTCCTTCTCTTTCTTTTTTTTTCTATTTTAATTTTTTAAATTTAATTTAGTTACGGTAACATATTTACATTCTTTTTTTTTTATCTTTTGCATCGTAATACGTAACATTTCGTTTTCGCATGGGTCGTGAAACACTCACAGTGTTTCACGCACATTGCAATTAAACTCATAACTTGTCTTTAGTACTGCTACAGCGTGTCCTAAAGAAGGAACTTTTGCGGACGCAATCATTAATTCTCTACACAATGATAGATAATTAAACTGGTTTATGTGTCCCTAGGAAAAAACTCGCTTAATCTAATTTTCATAATAATATACTTAATAATATACTTAATATGATATACTTAATAATCTTGACGAATTCTGAATCTTCGGTAGTGTCTGCCATTGAAAAAGATATCTCGGGAAAGCGACCTTTTCGTCGTACACACAATGCAGTGGCTTTTAGTGTCGTTGACTGCAAATCGCGTGGGGGATGAAAGCGAGCGCACCAGGTCGCGGCAGCAAGTGTTAAAGTGGCTTGTATGACGATGTATAAGAGAGATAGACGTTAAGACAGAAAATATTATTTTTACGAAAGGTCATTTAAATCTTGTTCTTACATAAACGTACTTTCTCCCTAAAAAAGCTTTAAAGTAATACAAGTAAGCTATCACTTTTATAATAAAAACAAAAAGTAAAACTAACGAGATCAACTATTAAAAGCAATCCAGCTTTTTGCAACGGTGTCACCTGACATTTTTAAATCTGACTGATTCTTATATATATATACTTTCTATATATATTTTATATATATCTTCGTCATACCGTGAAAACTCATTCTATTAACAATGTCATGCGTGAGACAAAGAAATTTCATACGAGAATATGGTGAAAAAATACACATCCTGAAGATATAGATATACAGTTGACTAAATTCTTTCCTTATATATTATTGGTTTTACAATACACTGTTCAATACTTTTTTCTGAATAAACAA
This sequence comes from Pseudomyrmex flavicornis, assembly GCA_014825475.1. Taxonomy (NCBI): domain Eukaryota; kingdom Metazoa; phylum Arthropoda; class Insecta; order Hymenoptera; family Formicidae; genus Pseudomyrmex; species Pseudomyrmex flavicornis. Next base: position 5,319 of record QVNW01002403.1, read on the forward strand.
AGTGTTTTCGATGGATTTTTGGTAGTAGAAAACGAATCTAACAACGAAATGGCTTACTACGTCAGGCTTTTCCGAGAAAATTGAGGTTAAATGTGCTAAAATTATTTTTAAAAGTATGTTTTGCTATATTTATCATTTTTTTGCGGTCAAACTAAAGTTGTTTTGCAATTTTATTTACGCCACAGTAAAGTGTTATCTTTTATCTATAGTATGAATTTATATTTACTACGATACGATTTTTTTCATATACATAATTATTATTATAAATCAGTAAGTTGACTATAGATAATATGATTTTACTATTTATAAATGTATAAAATGTAAATTTATGAATTACAATAGTAATAAATAAACAATTTTATCGAGTTAGAATGCCAAAGTGCATGACTACGTTCTTGTCAAGCAAAAATATTATTCATATTCAATTTAATGATTTATAATCTGTTAAGTATGAAAAACATCGTATCATAATACATATAAATACATATAAATACATAATACATATAAATACATAGTATACAGGGTGTCCCATTTAAGTTGATACAGCGAAAAATCTCGTAGACAACTTATTAAAAAAAAAAAACAAAAAAAGAGACACATGTTTTTTAGTATTTTGAGTGGAGGTTCAAATGGCACTATTAGTTTTTTAATGTGTAGGCGTTTTCAAAGTCGTTTCATGGTCAACTTTTTTTTTATATCGTAAGGCTTTTTTTTATTTTGAAATCTTAATCTACATAAAATAATACACAACTTTTATATAAAACATAGTTTTTTAGGACTTCTGTTTTTCAAGATATTCAGAAAAACATTTACAATATAAATTGTCTAATTACACGAAAAAAAAAAAGACGCGATAGATATCTTTTTTCGGGGTACTGCAAAGCATACAAATTAACAGCTTTGTCAATGTTTCGTCATGATTCTTCATACAGAAACATCATTTGAATTTTTTAGAGTATTTAACAGTTTCAGACAAAAAAAATTGAAATGATGTTTTTATGGTGAATCATGACAAAATATTCAAAAAGCTGTTAATTTGTATGTTTTGCGGTACCTCGAAAAAAGATATCCATGACATTTTCTTTTTTTTCGTGTAATTAGACAATTTATAATGTAAATGTTTCTCTAAATATCTTGAAAAACAGAAGTTCTACAAAAAAATGGTTTGGATAAAAGTTGTGTGTTGTTTTATGTAGAATAAGATTCCAAAATAAAAAAAGGGGCTTTATGATATAAAAACAAGTTTATTAAACGCGTTATTAAAAAATTAATAGTGCCATTTGAACCCCTGCTCAAAATATTAAAAAAACGTGTGTCGCCTTTTTTGTTTTAAACCAGTTGTCTACGAGATTTTTTGTTGTGTCAACATAAATGGGACAGCCTGTAGATAAAAGATAACACTTTAAAGTAACGTAAATAAAAGTGCAAAAAAAAACTTTAGTTTGACAGCAAGAAAATGATAAATATGACCAAAAATGCCAAGTTTGGCATATTTAACTCAATTTTCTCAGAAACCTGACATGGTAAGCTAATTTTGCTGTTGCATTTGTTTTCAGCGACCAAAAATTCATCAAAAAACACTTTGTTTATTCAGATCCTACAAAAAAAGTTTTTGTATAACTGTGTAATCAACGATTTATCTAATCGGGTAAACGAAACTATTATGTATAATAGTATATCGACGAATCTATAAAAACTTATGTAACACCTAATAATAAATTAATATCTTCAGATAAATCAAGTACTTTTCAATTTTGAACTCTCGTTTTGTAAACTATATATAAGTAATACAATAACTTTAATACAAAAATAATTATGGAATATTGGAATGCTATATTTATACATGCTAAACATATAAGCGCCGCAGTTCTCACTATTTCGTTTTGCAGTTACCAAGCTCACGTTTTTTTTAATACTTTTTTCCAAAATCGACCATTGTTAGTTCCAACACTTATTTATTTTTATGAGTAACTAAAACTATTATGTTCACTCTACGCGCGTTCTCTTTTATCGTATTTAGTATATTTGTAATAGTCTTAAGCTACGCGAAGACAAATAAATCAGCCATTTCATATTGTTATCACATGCGATTCCTCTGCTAAGTAACATCGCCGTAGACACTAATTCTAGTAAAAATGATAAAAAGTATTAAAGATAAAAAACTTTGACGCTTATGTCCATTGGTGAATGTCGGAAATTTTATAGGTGAAAATTACATTTAATAGTTGAAAAATAAACAACCAAAACGTCCCATAAATAACTGACTACTTAATTTTCACCTATGAAATTTCCCACGTTTACCAGTGGACATAAACGTCAAAGTTTTTCATCTTTAATTTAATTAGTAAGTTTAGCTTTAAATTTGATTTTAAAAAGTATTATTATTATAATGAGACTGGTATAATTATATTGTAAAAAGAACAATGTATATGCTACGGCAAACAAGTAGAGTTCTTCTTGACTTAAATCCTCTTGTCTTAAGTGACTTTCTTGACTTCTCTATCGACTCTCTCCATTTAAGCTTTTTTCTTTACTGCCATCCCACTACTGCGTACTCGCGCTGATCACCATCCTGATTACGAATGCGCAAAAAACATAACTCTCATATGCGCACATTGCCGAAAAGTAAGAAAATAGAGAGAATAAAAAAAAAAAAAAGAAACTTAAGTCATGAGAAAAATTTAGTCTTAACAACGACTTACATACAAGAGAATGCTGAACGTCTTGTTTTACCGATCAGATAGTACAATTGCAACTTTTTCTCTTATGTCTCTTTCCTTGTCTTTTTGTCCGTCTTTTATTGAGATTGAGACGAATTTATAAGTACTCTTTCTTCCTATCTTTCATAGATTCTGCTAACGTAGTACAAACATTGGATCAACTGTTTTTTTCTTGTAGGCTTTCAACTGATGTGCTGGAAGTCTCTTTACTGCACACATTCTTGAATGTGTGCAGTATACTCTGGTGTCATTTGTTTTGTATAACTTTTTACATTTCGAGATTACGTGCAATTATTATTGAACTTACTGTAACTCGAAAGAAATTTTCGTTTTTTAAATGGTTTTTGACAGACTGCACTGTTTTTGTTATTCTCTTGTATTTTGTAAAAGCATTTTTTATTCTATTTAGTAATTATGACAAATAGTTATTTTAAATAATGTCTATCTTTTAAATAATCTCAATAATGTTATAAACAGGATGCTCTAGCATCTTCTTAAATCACGAAGATCTTTATAGAAAATAAAGTTTCTGCGCTCAAAAACAATATGTAATTGTTGTGAAATTGATTGTTAAGTCGATAGCCAGTCACGCACCATAAAAATTAGCATGCTAAACGCGAATATAAAGATGCAAATAGTCTTATGATTCGCGTTAACAATAAGTATAGTATATCTTTATATATATATGGTGTCTTGTGTCTAATTCAAAATATTATTTAAGTTCTATTTACAATGATCTTAGGCTAAAACTAGCATATGATCACGAGAGAATTAAAGTTCAAAAGAAAACAAAATAATTATATATATATATTTATATTTATTTTATACTTATAGTATGTAATGACGGACAAGATCTGTATTTGACAAGATGCAGCCTTCAAGCAAACGCAAATTGATTCTTGCCATATATGTTATATTCTTGATTCATTTATAGTCGATCTTTAACAGTAGTTTTACTCAAACGATAAGGTTTTTATATACGGTGAAAGAAAGTTAAAACTTTATAAGAAATATAAATGCAAGCAGCACAGCTCGGGATAAATGCACTATAATTAATTGATATTAAAGGAGACTGAAATAGAATATTATTTACAATTTGAAGAAATTGAAAACAAAATTGTATGCAATATTCTATAATCTTGTATTTTGTATAACATATCCGTTGTAATGATAATAATATTATCATCACAATAAAAATTATTTCTGATAATAATTTTAATAAACACATTAAACAAGTCTTTATAAAAATTCTCACTAGAACAAAAACAAGAAATTGTTTGTTAATATCCTGTTTTTTGAAAGCGTTGCAGGTTGTTGCGGAAAATTTCTTAATGTTTCTGTTGTATACGACAAAAGTTGCTGCTTATCGCGTGTTGTTTTCGATTAATGAGAATTGTGCAAAAGTAAAAAACGAGAAACATACATCAACAAGTCGCAACAGAAATCTTTTCAGTATCGACAGAATAACATTTAGTTATTTATGTTCAGTCGTTTTAACTAATAGTAATAGTCAATAATTAGTTAAATGTTACTTATTAGTCAATAAATAATAAAAGTCATTTTTTTATGTATTTAAAAAGAATATGTTGTCATATTTATAACGATTTTAATGTAAACTTGGTAAACTTTTAACTAAACTTATATTCACACTTTTTTTGTTTTTTCTTTTTATTACTATTAAAACACTTTTGCGTCGGGAAACATATATGCGTTTTACGGAATTCTTTTTACGATACAGGAAACGCATATGCGTTTCACGGATTTTTTACAGAAATAAATACATAAACGCTACAAATAGTTTAATTTCTCTTTAGAGATGTCATACCTAATGTTTTACAAGTTAGAATAATTGACTACATTTTTATTTTCTTGGTTTATTTCGTGATTATCGATACTGAAATCGTGTACATGTTAAAGCGATAAGATACGACTCTAACGTCCGAGTTTTGCTGTCGATACTTGAACTGTGTTTATGTTAGAGCAATAAGATAAGAATTTGACGCAATGTGTTTATTCTAGAGCAATAACAAAACTTTTCAGTCTTCTCTTGGCCTTTGCAAATCGTATATGTTTCTCGAGGAATAGTTTCTTGTTTCTCGACAGTTTTTGCAAACGAAAATTTGAATTTATATTTTTATAAAAATGGAAAGTCATTTGTAGAGGAGATGTGTGAAAACTCTTTATCAGATGTAAATGAATATGAAAATGACAGTGATAATTCTGACATAGTGACAATGCAACGTAGAACGCGTGTAATGCGTGCTTTCATCGTCCTCGACAAGTGAAGAAAAAATAGAAAGAAAAGAAAAAGATTGGTCGGATTTTGATCTAGTATAAAATAATAAAAATTTCGTTAGTTATTGCTCGAATGAAAATCTTTACAGATAATCTGGAAAGTGCTGCAGATGTGACATTTTTATTCATTGAAAGATCTATTCGAAAAAGTTATCTTCGAAACAAATCGGCATCACAGATCAAATTGCCAAAAATATAAAATCGTTACTCATGGTTTGAAAAGGATTGATGTTACAGTTCTAGAAATGATTAAACTATTTACTCTTACAATACTTATGAGCTTTGTCAGAAAAGCTAAAATACATGAATACTGGTCAACAAGTCCGCTTATTGAAACTCCATTTTTTGGCAAAATTATGAGCAGAGATTGGTTTTTGCAAATTTATAGTTTTCTTTATGTTTCTGACAATAAGAATATTCATCCAAACGCAAGCAGATTAATCAAAGTGCAGAAAATTATCGATTATTTTTTAAATAAATTCAGAAGCGTGTATAAACCGTAACAAAATCTAACTTGATGAAAAGATGATGGAGAGGAAAAAACATTTCAAGTTTATCCAAAAACAAATATAATATATATTATTATATAAAATTATATTATTATTATCCAAATAAAATTATAATGTATTAATATATTATTATAATATATTACGATAGTCTCACGAATAGTTTATAAAGTAATACAAATGTATTCTTTTGCTTTATTATATTATTATATTATTATATTATTAGATTCTATTTTTTTATATTATTGTATTCTGTTTTCGCTTGATTTATTATATTATTGTAATTATATATTATGTTATTATGCATAATAACTTTTTATATCAAACAAGAGAACTACTACTTTTCGTAAAGTTTCTTATCTTGGTGATTGTTTTCAAACATATATAGGGTGTTTTATTTTAAGTGACGGCCTAAAATATTTTTTGAGCAGTGCATTTTAAAGAAACATGACAAAAGTTTTCAGACAAAAGTTGTATTGTTTGGACGTGGAAATAACATGGTGTCATTGATTTTAGAGAGTTGTTTGAAGGTCACGTGAAGGTCATCAGCAATTTCGTAAATGGAATTGCACATGTCTCAGTGAAAATTTTTGTAGCTTATTTCGAGAGTTTTCCAAAACACTACAAAATCCTTTTCTACTAATTATTTTTCTAATTATTATTTATAAGGCTTAAAAGTTAGAGTACCGCCGACATTAGCATCATTCAAGATGTACTATATGGAGGTTGTCCGGTTGGATTTGCACCTCTTTTGTGTGTGTGTGTCACACAGCAGAGAGAGTTTAGAGTCAATAAATGCTAAACTACGGGAGTGACGAACTGTGGAGTCCTTATCTCTGCTGTGATACCACACACACACACCAACACACACGCACACGCACACGAACGCACACAAAATAGGTGCAAATCCGACCGGACAACCTCCACGTGGTACACCTTGGATGATGCTAATGTCGGCGGTACTGTAACTTTCAACTTATAACTCGTAAAGTATTTAGTAGAAAAGGATTTCAATGTGTTTTGGAAAGCTCTCGAAATAAGCTACAAAAATTTGCAATGAGATGTGTGCAATTCCATTTAAGAAATTAATGATGACCTTTAAGTGACCTTCAAACAACTTTTCAAAGTCAAATCAATGTTATGTCCTCCTTCAAACAATACTTCTTCAACGTTTGTCTGAAACATGTTTCTCTAAAATTCACTGCTCAAAAAAAATTTTAGATCGTTACTTAAAATGGAACATCATATATATACAAAAATACTAACTTCGAAAGTGTAATATTTCGCGCAATTGTGTTATTTGTCAAATATTTTACTTTATAATTAAAAACAGTTGAGAACCACTAATAATTGCATGTTAAAAAGTATAAATTCTTATGCAAAAAAGTAATTTCTTCCTTTCCTCAAAATTTTATTTAAAATAATCAAGTGGTCCAAAAGTTTTTTTCAAATATCGCAATTGCTCGAAATTCCACAAATTCGCTTTGTATCCGCGTAAAGTCTGCTCCAAAATATCCCGGCGCGAGAGTAGAACGAAATATAAGACACAATTCTTCTTTAGCTAATATTTGCACAGTATATTTTTAATAAACTGATTTATTTCTTAAGTGTAAACAACTAGTTGTTAGAAACAAGGGAGAAGATTAAAAAAGAAACAAAAACTCAAATACTGTGATTATGTTTTTTTAATGTAGACACAATATTTCTACAATTTGACACATGTAAATATAAATACAAAATATTGAACAGCAAACAACCTTTCTTGTTGCTCGAGTAAAAACATAGCTTCTTGAAAATAAATACTAAGTAAGAATACTAACAACAATAATAAGAATACTTTAATGTAAAAAAATATAGTAAATTTACATAAGAATATATAATATATCTTTAAGAAATGTAATAGATACTTGTTTAACATGACGCACGAAACAGCAATTGCTTTTACGCGCATGTTCACTGTATATCAACAATTTTTTTGAACTACGAAATATAAATACGGTCATAAGAGCCGTTCGCGGGATGTTGTGCGGAAATACGCGTGTATATATATATATATACATGTGTATACATATATATATTTTTTCTCGTGTAAATTTTACACGTGAGTTTTGAATTAAAATTTCTTAAAATCATGTAGAATGCTAGATTTGCATCACACATATGAGAGATCCCGAATATCCTCCTAATTTTTAAATTATTGCGAAAAAAACTCAGCCAGGAGTCGAACCTGGAATCTTCGGTTTTCCGGGCCGTTTTAATTCAAAACTGATGTATAAAATTTACACAAGAAAAAATATATATATGTGTACCCATATATATACACGCGTATTTCCGCACAACATCCCGCGAACGGGGGGCTCTTATGACCGTATTTATATTTTGAAGTTTAGAAACTTCATGAGCCTTCAGATTCTTTATTAATTGGAATTGTTTTTAACGTCAATTACTCACTCCTTTATTTTTACATAAAAAAATCACATTTATAAACTCGAATACAATGACGATTAAATAAATATATAAACAAACTATCTAAATAGCACTGGATGTTTTATAGATGTACATATTAAGGTCATTTTATGTTCACATGTCCGTGGACATAAATAGGACTTAAATCAGATGTCCTTTTTTTGGATATAAATAAAAACTTAATTAGTATATTCTATGGATGTTTTATATATCCAGATTCAATTACTGATTTTTTTAATGTATGTATGTATGTATGTATGTATGTGTGTGTGTGTGTGTGTGTGTGTGTGTGTGTGTGTGTGTGTGTGTGTGTGTGTGTGTGTTTGTTAAGGTGGCTCTTATTTGATAACTTTTGAAATGTCGAGCTCTCACCCTTTTAAATTGTTACTGGATACAAAAAACAAATTATCTTAGTTTTCATGAAATTGCAAAATAATTAAAAGTCGTGCAGCGAATTCAAAGTTATCGTTCTAATGCGCGTGTATGTACAGTCTCTCACGCATACACAGACTGTGTATATATGTCGTGTTGTGTCTTCGTAGTTTGATGTTCGATTGTTTTATGATCAGTTGGGAACAGTTAAACACGGTGGATAGTCGTGCTCGTGTATGTACTGCTTTAAAATGAGTTTTTCGACAAAACAAAAAACTGCTTTGTATTTAATAGGACACGAAGAGCAGACAATAACTGGAACTACATTGCCTTCTGTGAAACAAGTTTTACAAGTGTTTTTTTATCATCATAAGACTCTGAAAAACACTATCAGAGAAAGTGCAAGGTCTGTAGTAGCCGAGACAAAAATATTTTGGGATAAAGCTAATATCTCTGTGCGATCTGATCATCATCTAATTTCCAACCTAGAAGGACTTTACGATAAATGTATTAAGTTAAAAAAAAGTTCCAAAAGAAAAACTAAAACGCAAATAAAAAATGAACAAAAATTTCTGTCTAAGCTAAATAATCTCTGGGATATTCCTCATCAAGACGCATTAAAACTAATGAAAAACGAAGAGGACAAGCAGTTTTTACTTATTACAAAGAGAACCTGGCCGCAGAGGTAGTATGGCTGGAAAAGATAAAAATTTAAGCAGGAAGCATAAAAGATGTGAGGAGAAAGATAAAATTTTACAGAAACGCAAAGAGAGATATCAAGAAAAACATAAAACTTTAGATAAAAAATCCATTAATGCCAATTGGCGCAGTAGAATATTGTTTTTTTTATTTTAAGTAAAGTTGTTAATGTAACGAGCAATGATATCGGTGACTCTGACTCTAGCGCAATTAGTAAAGATGATGACACTGACGACTTATTTAAAGCACCTATTGCATCTACTTCTATACTACCGGAAACTAAAAAAAAGGCTAAGATTGACATTGTAACTCCAAAACTTGCAGCTACACTAGATCGGACAAAAATGAGTAAAAAAAAACCACAGTTTTCTTGCTGCTGTAGCTCAGAGTTTAGGACATGACATCGCAGATATTAACATCAACCGATCGTCTATTTAACGTCGTCGTTCCATTATACGTAAATTGTTATCAAAACAAATAAAAGAAAAGTTTACTGCATCAAATTTTCTTGTTGTACATTGGGATAGAAAACTAATGAAAAGGGGAAGACATTAGCGGAAAAGAGACTGTTGATCGTCTACTTGTAATAGTAACTGGGGAAAATGTGGATCAGGTTTTAGAAGTTCCTAAACTATCTTCTGGAACAGGAGAAGCACAAGCGACAGCTGTAATTGATCTGTTAACTAAATGGAATATTTGTAACAAAGTCTGTGTTTTGATACCACTTCAAGTAATACTGGATTTTTACAAGGAACTTTGTACTATATTGGAAAAAACACTGAAAAAGTCTTTTTTGCATCTAGCTTGTCGCCATCATATATTTGAAATCATTTTGAAGTCAGTTTACGAAGCAGCCATGAAAGTTCCTACTTCTGGGCCAGATATTACTATTTTTAAACCATTTTAAGCAGCCTGGTCTTCTTTGGACAAAACCCAATTTTCAACATCTATAAATGAAGACGCCGTATTCAACTGTATAGCTGATGTTCGAGACGACGTTCTAAAATTTTGTTTAAAACAACTTGAAAAAGGTTAGGATGGCTCCCTGCCATCCGATTACCGAGAATTTCTAGAACTGGCTGTTGTTTTTCTGGGAGAAAAACCTACTAGTTTTACATTCAAGACACCAGGACCTGTGCATTATGCCAGGTGGATGGCAAAAGCCATTTATTCATTGAAAATATATATGTTTAAACAGCAGTTTAACAGCGGCTGAGAGCCGCAGAAGAGAGAAAAGTCTTCAAGAAGTATGTCTGTTTTTGCATCTACATTAAAGCATGGTTTTCGCTTACTAAAGCTGCATATGCTCCTGCAACTGATTTGGAATTTTTAGCAAATATAGAAAAATTTGAAGATACATTACTGCATATTTCAAGAGCAAAAAAGAAATTTTCAAACTATCTCTGGTATCTGTCAGAAGAACTAATTGGTTTGGCGTTTTTTGATAAAAACCTTTTATTAGAAGTAAAAAAGAAAATGACTATTGCTCTAAAAGACAATCCTGGGACTGAAGAATCTGAAAAGAGACAAAAAATGTCCAACAAATCTGTAAAATGGTCTGAGGTAACCGCAGATTAATTGGTTACACAGAATATCATGTCATTTTTTTTAAGCTCAATATAAGTTCTTCTTTTTTGGAAGACGATCCTAGTGTTTGGGAAAAAAACTACGACTATGCAAGAAATACTGACATAGTCAATAGTCTCAAAGTAATTAACGATAACGTCGAAAGAGGTGTAGCGTTGAAGAATTTAATAGAGTAAAGACCATAACAAGAAAGGAGGAGCAATTTCAGTATCTCTTGCAAGTTTAATGAACACAGAAAACGTTTTACCAATTGTAAGAAAGATATTATGCAACAAGAACTTTCATTTAGTAAAATCTGTTATTTTATAAACAAAAATATTATTTTTATAAACACAACTTTGCCGTTTGCAAGCACATAAATTGAATGTATAAATAAATTTAATCTTATAAATAAATTTAATCTTTTTTGACTATTTTTACCTACTCTGCGCGACCTCTAAATATTGCACTAAGTTACTCAGTTTTGACACAAAGTAATTTTTTCCTAAATGTAACAAAAAAAGAGGGTGAGCATTACATATTTTCAAACTTTTTTTTTATCATGTACTAAAAACCACCCTAATATATATATATATAATATATATATATATATATTATATATATATACAGTCTGTAAAGTAAGAGCGTGTATAGGTTAATGTGTAGAAAAATTTATTTTTAATGATTTTTAAGTGCATAGATTTGTTGTACTCCATGAGAAGAAAAATGCTATACCATTAATAATGAGTCCAGTCACCACCGGCATTGATAAT
>QVNW01002404.1:0-42356 GCA_014825475.1 Pseudomyrmex flavicornis
ATGCAAACATCATAATATCGCATATCGATATATATATCGCATATCGATATATATTGCATATCGATCTTCTTTTTAATAATTTCACCACAGAAAATTATCATCAAAATATTCTTTGCATGTCGACGATTTCGACAAATTGTATTATGCGATCTTGACGGATGCGCCGCGCATCCGCGTTGAAGCAAATATGTATCGCTGGAGATCGTAAGCAGCGCACGACGTTATATACACATATTGAGATATTTCGGTACTCCTGAGGGATATTATATTCAATTTACAGAGAAGCGCAATAAGTTGTTTATTATAGTCTTAAAAAAAAGAAGCTAAAATACGCTTTTTCTCGCTCAGTGTATTTGCAAACTAACTGGTTTGCAAAGTACGTAACAATTTATACATGTAGGTATTAAACTATATATGTAAGCCTCATTATTTCTCAATAATGCGCTCTTAACGTCAAGTGAATCCCGCGATTTCGTTTTCGAAGATACCGAAGCGTATCTGCAGACCGATCTATACATTCCCGTTATTACCGCTTCATATTTCCGTCGATCAAGAAGCGCGGAAGAAATTTCCATTGTATATCTGGATATTCCCGTCCTTCTCAATTTCCGCTTGTAAAGCACGGACGTAGCGTCGAGACTTAATGGAATTCCCTCTTGTGCGTGTTACAGGTAAGAGAGCGGACGATTTGCACCGAGCTTGAATATTTCCTCCCCTCTCGCCTCCCTTCTCGCGGCGCTACTATTTCCCGCAACGTCGTCGTGGGGGTTGGGAGCGGCGGTCGGACGCTTTCAGGTAGGTTGGTTACACGTTTGCGGGTTTCCGTATGGTAGTGACGAGACGAGGAGAAAATGAGAGGAAGAGAGAAAGAGAGAGAGAGAGAGAGAGAAGAAGAAGAAGAGCGTCAAGAGAGACAACAGCCAGAACGTGAAACGTTCCAGCAGGTATCCCGGCAGAGCCACCTTTATTTCTAATTGCGTCTCGACTTAATGGAACATGTTTGGCCAGCCGGCAGGATGGCGCAATCTCGGACGCGATTTCGTCCTGAAATTAAGCACGCGAGACCTTTTCCATGTCCTCGGAAAGTCCCTGTCCCACGACCGCACGAGTTTCCGCGACTACGGATATCTCGCCGGTATCTCTCCGTCGTCGCGTGCGTATCACGCTCGTGATCGTGAGCACGCGAGATTGCACGACTCTCGTCGGGGTGCGCGCGTTTGCTTCCCTCAAGGGAGGGAAAAGAGGCGGCGCGGAGCAACCCTTCTCAAAGGGACAGAAATTCATCCCGCCGGCGCCGCCGCCGCCGCCGCTGCCGCCGCCGTCGTCGTTGTGCGATATGCTTCGCAGCGGTTGTTCCCCGAAGCGGTTCCTCTTTACGTTAACGCGGAAAACGCGCTCCTCGTTCCTCGTATATACTTTGTGTCGATGCAACGCGTGGCGATGCGGTATAACGTTGCCTGCGAAATCGCTTTCTCGCCCGGGCACTTTTTTGCGCAGACACGTAGACGCGAAACCCCTTTCCGAGGGTAGGATTATTGCGTGGCGGACTTTAATGCGCGCGGGTGGCTCGTATTCTCAGGTTCGCGTTTCGGGAATGAAAACGTGCGTAAATACCTCGTTTGAGGTAGGAAAACCGGCTGCGGAGAAATACGAAATTGCTCGTTACATTTATCCCATCGTGCATCGCATTTCTCTGTGTTAAATAAAAAAAAAAAAAAAAAGATTGACCACTGCTTGGAATTGATTTTTTCTTTTGCCGTGATATTCAAAAGAAAAAAAGAACATGTTCGGCTGTAATTAATATTTTTAACGTGTTTGTTTCTTTTTATCTTTTTCTTTTCTTTCTTTTTTTACCATCTCTTTTGGCGTTTCGTGTTTCACATCGACGGTGGTTTCAAAGGTGTTTCATCCCGTCGAAATTCAGAGACACGTCAACGCGGCGTGTAAAAATGTGGAAATATCACGTAATGGCGTACTATAAAAATAAGAACAAGAACGAACTAACATCGTTCGCTCTTTTTGATACCGGGAACCTTTCCGTACCTTCGTGACGCGCCGGGTTCATAAATCATTGCACCTACAGAATTTTTTCGTCAAAAAAAAAAAAAAAAAAAGCCGCCATGTAGCTAAAGTATCGATCGATCTTACGAGATCCCTTCCCTTCCTTTCTCTAGGTAGAAAGCTGGTCCTGGGGCGCTCACAAAAGCACTGGGGGAGTCCAAAAAGAGCAGCGCGACGCAGGCGTAATTTCCACTCTCGGTGTGTGTGCGCGCGCGCGCGCTCGCGAAGCCAAAGTTCGCGCGCGGGGGTTTGTTGTTACTTTTTGGCGGTCCCGCAATTTGTTTCCCCGACTCCCGTTAACCCTGTCACCCTTTCCCTCCCTCTCCCCGTCGACAAAAGAGGCGTGCAAAAACTCCTTATCTCGGCGTAATGGCGAGAAACTTCGTGCCTCGTTAAACCGCACCGACGGATGCGCGCGTCGCGCATCGGAGCGCGCGCGCGGATGAACGCACACGAGTTAGTTGCGTGGCCCTTTGATGCCGCCCACAGCATCGGAAAATAAAGCACCGGGTGCCCTGTGATGACGCTCCGCGTTCATGCCGATCGCTCCCTCCGCTCTCTTAGGGGGCGCCGCGCGCTCACGGGTTATTTAGATTAAAAACGAGGAACTGACCTCGTTAGATCGCAAACCTTTTCTCTCTCCGGGCATTGAACGCCCTACATAGCGTCGCCGCGGGAACGGCTCTGCGTGTTTGTAGTCTCGATAAATACCGGGGAGAATTAAAAATATCCTACATGTGCGAACCAAATTCTCTTATGTATTGTCGTTCTAAATTTCTATGCTCGGTTTTTTTTTTTTTTTTAGTGCATGTTTTACATATGTTTCTTATTTCTCGCTCAAATAGCCGATCGCACATATTACATGTCGTGAAATTGCACGCCAAGTTTTAAACGCGACAAAAATTACAATGTCGAGACACGCGTATCGGGTGTGCACCTATCCGAATTACTGCTCTCTCGCTCTCTCGTCTGCTGGTATTACACGCACGTATTTTCCATGTAGTGAAATGAAGTGTTGCTTTGGATGAAGCCGAAATGTGTCTGAAGCAATATTTTGACGCAAAATATTGCGATATTTATGATAGATACTTTTCATTTTTATTAAGAGTAATATTTATTCTGCTTAATTGCGGAAATATCAATTTCAATATTATCTTATTGCTTCTCGCGCGCATGCGAAAAGAGAAAGAGAGAGCGGAAAACGCGAGGCGGGAATCGTTTTCCCGAGTCGATCTCTCCCGAGTTCGAAATCCCGAACTCTCAGATTTCACCTAAAATCGCCGGAACGCGCCACGGCGCGCAGCAATAATAGCGAATGACCCGGGGAATCGATTTTCGATTTGTTTATCTTGCAGTCACAGTGTTGTATGCGCGTATGCGCGACACGGCGTAACCGGGGGTAACGGGCAAGGGATCCTCTTTCCAGGAGGCTGCGCGCCGGGAAAAACACTCGTCGGGTTTACGGCGTGAAAAAGCACGAAGCCGGGGGCTCACTCGGCGTGGAAGCTTTACGAAGCTAATCGATGCTAACGACGCTTTAATCGTACTGCCGCCGCACCGCTACCGACTCGCGTTTTACTACTCTTCCTTTCTCCTTCTTTCTTTCTCTCTCTCGTAGATACTCGAGAATTTTGGCACAAGCAATGAGATTCAGCTCGGAATTACCGGATACATCGATCCGGCTCACCGCTCCAAATAACCGGACGGAAAATATAGTTTTTTCTTCTTTTCTTCTTCTTCTTCTTCTTCTTCTTTTTCTTCTTCCTCCTCTCGTTTTACGTTCCCTTCGGTTGTTCCGTCGGCTACGATTAATTAAAGCGCGCGCGCATGCAGGAGGGTTAAAATCCAGTAACGACGGCCGAAGGAGCAAGCAGTCGTCACTGCTTGTTTTCTTGCGATTCTCTTTTTCTTTCTCTCTCTGTTTGTGTTTATCGACTAAATGTATATAAAACTCGCGACGATATATCGTCGAAGTCACCGGATCGTTCGCGATGCGAAGCGCTTGCGTTCGAGCTCGACGTGTTTTTATGAAAGTTTAATTGACGTTAATGCCAGGAGCGCATTATCGGGTCGAGAGCGAATCCAACTCTCCGTATTTATGTCGCGCGACGCTCTCGCGAAAAAGATTTAACGCGAATTTTCGACGAAGCGAGGCCTTTCGACGGCCATCGAGTGTTTGCATCTCTCGTGCAGACGGTTACCGTCCCTTCCCCTTGTTGTCCTCGTTAAGCTCGCATAATTATACGACGCGCTACTTTGCCGCGTCGTGCAGCGCGAGCTACTACACTGCGAATGACGTCGCGCGCCGAATTACGTGCTAATGACTGTAATAATATGTAACGGATGTAACGAGTTTGCACAATTTCACGTCGTCGAACGGCGCGGCGTCGGTTTTCTCACATCTTTCGCCATCGGGTCGCGGAGCAAACGCATTCAATTGCGCATTATAGTTGATTGTTGTTGATTAAGTAGACGAGAATCGTGTAGATTTCATGATCTAAGTATTAAGCTTTCGCATTACATGCGGTGAATATGTCACTTATATGAGAAATCCGCGACTGAGGACGATAAAGAAGAGAGAGAGAGAGAGAGAGAGAGAGTCTCTCTTCGCGCGCGCGGTTGAGATTATTCTTCGTGGAGAGAGAGCGCGAAGTACGTAACCCGGCTGAAAACCTCGTAAACATCGTCCACCCTCTGGCCCGCCGCACGGTGTGCAACCGCCCGGGACCGTGGCATAAACCAGCGTTGTCTCCACGAAAACCGGCGTAATTTTTCTCACTTTGCAAGTTGCCCCGTAAATAATACCGGAGCGCGGCCTTCGCGCGCCCGCACACACACACACACATACTCTCTCTCTCTCGAGCAACCTCCGTCACCTCCATCCACCGTGTTACTCTTCTCTCCTGTCTCCGTTCTTCTTCTTCTCCTCCTCGTTCCTCCGCAGTCTGGGCGACGTACTCGTGGAACCGCATCGTAATCCCCGACACTCGTAAGTTCCAGACGACCGCGAACTCCCGTTCTACATTACAATTTGCCGCGGAGCCGCGGTGAGAGCGCGTGAATCCCGCCGATATTTACGGTAACGCGATATCTAGTCTATCAGTTGTGATATTATCCGGACCGCAACTCGATCGCGGGGGATACAAGCTGGAGGTATCGATAGCGAACTGCTCGAAGAGGAATTTTCAGACTTGCGAGAGCACAGGTCGATCGCTTCGATATACGGGGAGGAAGAAAATAAATAAATAAATAAATAAATCCGATCTCAAGAATGTAGATCGTGATCTACATCTACGATTTATTTTGTGATCCTGCTCGCGAAAACGCGATCTGTCATCCACTTTCGGGGGAAAGAGGACGCGAACCCGCGCCCGTCCGAAACGTAATTTCAATCAGCTGTTGGCGCGACGAATCACATATTTTCAACACGATCGCCGTTTCCGACCACGGGCTGATGCGCGTCGTATGCACTCGCATACCCGAACGATGCATTTTTCATGGCGGCGATGTGGGAGAAGGGTCGTAAAACGATGGAGTCACGCGGCCTGTGGATTATCCACCGCTGACGGATGGACGCGGAGCGTCCAGTGGGCTTGATTGGTGTCGGCCCGTGTCCGCGCGTCGAGATTTCGCGGACGAGCAAATATTTTATAAGCTCGCGGATAATTGACGCGCGGGCCTGTGTTTTTCCGAAATCCGCCGGAATTTCCGCGTCGGCTTATCGTCGTCTACTTCGCCGAGTGGATTTCGCCGAGCGCTCTCGAATCGTCTTCTCTCTCTGTTTTCGTCTTTAATTCGAGACGCAAATTAAGACGCTTCTTCTTTATCTTTTTACTCTGAGCAAAAAACCTCGTGCTGTAATCGGCACGTTTTATTCGCGCTAACAACATTCTAATTAAAATTACAACGCAACGCGCAAGGTTCCTTGTTCGGCGCGCAATACGTCTTTCGCATAACCGTCTTTGGCCAGCAACAGGAGCTCCTAATGCTTGCCTAGACGCGCCGCTCACGGGCTATGTTACTGCACCATTTCCGCAGAAATGCTTGCCATTACGTACATCTGGCTACATTCGAGCAGTGGCTACATCCAGTGCCACGTCTGGAAATTGACATCGGGTTAAACATAGCCACGATGCTGCGTAGTTTCTCTCTCTCTCTCTCTCTCTTCAGTCAGAGAAGCCGTATTCTCTGCATTATTATTATTGTACATAGATCGTGGAGTGCGACACACATTGAACATTTTCCACGCGTATTTTTAATCGATAATACACACCGCGTGTTAATTTTCACGCAAAGAAAAGTGAACATTTTGAGAAAATTTATCCAAATCGAACTGCGAGACAAATTTATACAAATCGCACGAGAGCGATTCAAGAAAGACTCCCGAAATTTGTCCGTGAATTTGTTCACAAAAGATATATGTGTTCTAGCAAGTTGATAATTCGAGCTAACATTTCCGACTTTGTAACTCTTTCAACGAATTCAAAGGCAATGCAATCGACGTTTCCCGCATCGATCGATGCAGAATTTCAAGTGACTTCGCACCGATCTGATAATTTTGGCGAATACGTGCGCGCTCAAAGGAAGCCTTTGAAGGCGGATTCCGTGCAAATTCGCGCGATGTGTCGAACGTCTCTCTTTCTCACGAACGTGGCGGGGGCGATCGAAATGGCCGGAAGTACGTCTTCTCGTTCTCCTGCTTTTGTTCCTGGACGATTCTGCTTTTCTTCGGGACGGGATGGGAAGACGAAGTACCGTGTGCCACGCGAATTTCTCCCGCCTTTCGTTTCCCTAATCGCTCACCGTATCTCGGCGATCCAGGAGGTTTGGGTGGAGAGAGAGGCGTGGGAACAACCCCCTCTTCTCGGACGAGAGAGTCTTGCCTGCCGTCATTCTGCGCGAGGGAGTCTTGAATTTCCAGGTCAAGAGACCTGAAATCGCTATCGTCCTAGGAACAGAGAGCTAAAGATTACAGGTTCAACGGATCCCGCTGAATTCGTATCTTCCGCTTTAGCTTAAACTTCAAAGAGCTTCCGGCGTACGACGTAATTCAGGATGTATTTGAGTTATTAGTTGCAAATTGCGCGTGAAATCTACGTGCCGCGTCTAATCTTTGCTTAGGATGATGAATTATCATAATTACAATTTGCGTGAAATACGATGAAATCTCTCTCGGATCTGAGAAACGGGAGATCGTACAAATTCCATCACCGATAAGATTACTTGTTGTTCGTAATTACGTAATTGTTTTTTGTCAAAGGAAATTCTCGAGAAAATCTAAATAGGATTCGATTTCAAAAATGTTGTTTGTTACGTTTCGAATAAATCGTACGATAAAAGATCGTTCACAGAACGTTCGTAGAATTTCGAAATAGATTTAACAGGTCAACCTGAGCTCGTCGACTTTAGCTTAGGCTGCGCGTCTAAGGATAATTCACCGTGATGAAGGGAAAGCCCGTGTTTGGGTAAAACCCGTAATAGAGCTGATTAACGAAGGTCCAATTACCGTGGCCTCTGAGATCGAGATTAATAATAGTGGAGATTAAATAACCCCATTTCACCTCGTACATAAGTTAGACGAAATTATTCTGATTATCCAGTACATTCGCTCGAATGACAAATATTTGCTCGTCGAGCAAAACAGGGTAATTGTGAGATATATCACAGCTCGTTAGCAAATTCGTCTTAGCGTGTGTAGGTTTGCTTCGCTCTTATTTTAATCGTATTTTTTTTTTTTTTTGTTATTTAGTGCAAAACTGTTCAAAGCTAGAATTGTATCAAAATTACATATTACAAACAAATCGATAACGTTGATTGGTTCGTTTAAAGTGACACGATATAGAATTCAAATAGACTAATGTAGACTTGAAGTTTCGGCTCCAGTGTGTGCGAGACTCTTGGCACACACAGCAGCTAAGCTTCGTCTCGTTGACGTGTTGGTGCTACAGGATGTGATGTCATCCGCCACCCCTTATGCCGGGTCTTACGGGCTGTTCCTTATGCGCGGACTAGGTGTAGAACCATCCCCTTATCCCGCCAACCAAGCTTCGAAATCCCATCACGAAGTTGCTGCCTCGTCCTGCTTCGGTTAATAATGCTTGACTATGCTGTTACGAGTTCCTTGGAGCTTAAGTAACTGTCAGGACTTCACCCCGTTATTTTTCTTATTACCCGCGCGATCCTCGCCGTCGACCCTCAATTATATTTCTGTACACGACGCGATAGGATTATTTTCGACATTGAATGTAATTTCATTTTCTTGAGATATTATTTTTTAAAACTTTCGAGCAACTTTATACACAAGCGTGGTACTACAACCATAAAAATGTTTTCTCGCCCAACGATCTGACGAAGACCGTTGCTACATCTCTCTGAGCAAAATGTTTTGCGTCGCGAATTATTCTTAGAAATTATTTTATTTTTCTGATTGTGCGCACACACAGAAAATACAATTAGAGGTATACATATTGTTATTCAGCTGCTCTTGCAGCAAGCGCTTTGTTTTCTCAAATACCCAAAACAATTAAGATTGCTCGATCCTGTTTTCCATATTTATCGATACATCAGTGCAACCCCAGTGCAATGTCTTGGAGGAATACTCGCGCGATAATTCACCGGTCCGAGATTTATAACGCATAATTCCGGGTCTCTGGCATCTTTTCCTGACGTTATCTCGAAACGTACGGATGCGGGATTAAAAAGCCGGAGCGCCGATGAAAGGAATCTTTCCATCGAGTTCCACGAGACGACGGCCCCTCCGGGCGCTCGTTCTTCTCTCGCGCGCGCGCGCGCGCACACACACCCTCCGCGTCGTACCCTTTCTTTCAATTCTTCAACGTCACCGCCGGCCGATAAACATTCGAGCTCGGTTCTCCAATCGCATCGGGCGTAAGAAATGGAAAGTCATAAGTCTGCGGACGATCGATCGTCGCGTTTCCGCCACGGCGCGGCCGTTAAGTCGCTGTCACGACTCGGGCTCGTTTCGGGGAACGATCGCGCTTAACCCGCCGGACAAATCGGCGACATTTTTCAAGATTTACCGCATCCGTGCGAACTTTCTCTCTCCTCCCCCTCCCCCTCTTCCCCCGGGAAACGAGCTGCATCCTACACGCATCAAGGGATGCAGCAGGGATGCAATCCCGTTGTTGTGATTCTCATTAACGGTTATCGAGGTCTATGGTTTGTAGGTATGGGATATGTATGACCGTTATATGGCGAGAGCTACATCACGTTGCGGTAGGTCATACGAAGCTCCGGCTATGAGGGCTGTTTGATCGTATTTCATCGTTACGATGCATCGTTCTGCGCTGTATAACATATGAAGTGATTCAAGTTCTCGCGCAAGATTAAACACACGTGCAAAAATAATTTTTAAAATCGTCGAAATGATATTAAGAGAGAAATATATAATTTCATTTCGCTTAGTTTTGCGCCATTATTATCTCGTGAATAATTTATTATCTTATGACTAATAAACCGTAATTTTTTTTTATTTTAAATAACGTGATTGTTTTTTTTTTTTTTTTTTACACATGTCGCGATTTCCCATAAAGTCCGGCTAGGCATTCGTACAAAAAAAAATTGAGAACTGAAAGAGCCGAATGTAAAAAACCAGCTTTATATAACATTCTCTTTTATATGCAATAAATTATTGTTTGTTTTTTTTTTGTTTTTTGTTTTTTTTTTTGTTTCAAACGCAATCGATACATACATAAGTCGCATCGGGCGTGAGAAGCTATTTTATATCTATTGTCTCATGCCTTCATGCTTTTGAAACGGTATCGGAGGCTACTACTTTGAAATCGATCGTTGCGTGTATATGCTTACATTGTTATAAATTGGATTCCGTTCCATTCATTTTTGTCCGATAGAAAACCCGTATATCTTTTCGCAAAATTTCTCTGTCCAGCACGGGAGCGAGGCGATCCCTCATAGGAGAGAATGACATTGAAGATAGATAGATCTCCGGACAGATACAAATGTTTCTTATCTTTATAGGTTTTTTTTCTTTTATATTCTGGATAGCATATTGCGTTGTTACGCTAATTGGATATTTTCAGAATTTCAACACTTGCATTTTGTTGTTTTGCACTCTAGGCTTAGAATACGAGTCCAATGTCTGTCACATATTTATTTGTCTGTTATACATATTTATTATAAATAATCTTCTGTTATTGTCATCCATTATTAGAAATATAAAACAATCTGCTTGCTTGATATTTTTTCAACTATTAATATTTTTATTGTTACATAAATATTGGAGTGAATGGTAGAAAATAGTAGCGGATTGCACGGTGAAGCTATTATTTGAGAATTAAAACGTTAAGAGAGAAAGAGCGAGAGAAAGAGAGAGTCGTTTTCATTTCGGAGTGCCGGCCATTGTGAGCGGGACCGCAGACTTTTACTTTCCAGCCCTTACGTGGCTGCTTGTTCTCATCAGCAAACGTGAATGGCTCGTCCCTTTTTCTCCCGCCGCTACCGCGGTCTCGCCGCCGGTCTCCCTTCCCTTCAGCCCATTCTCCGCCATTGTGCGAATGTAGAATCGATGGAATATCGCGTGTGTACCCAGTATTATCTACCTGCCGATCGCAGAAGATCTGGCGCCGCGCAGACCCGGCCGTCCTCTCTCTCTCTCTCTCTCTCTCTCTCGTAATTCAGATGATCGATCGCTCGATGAAATCCGCGCGTCCTAACGTTGTATACTTTTTAAATATTGCTGTCGCGATCGTCTGTCGCGTTAAAGAGATGAAGATTGCAAAAATTGAATTTGAACGGTCTGACATTCACGTGATTTTTTATTCACTCGTATTGTAATAGTTAATTAGTAAGTCGTTAGAGTACGATTTTCTATGAATAGACGATATAGCGCACGCGTGCGCTCCGAACTTCTCTAAAAACTTTGCGCCACACATTTTCACCTTAATCGTCCGTAACACCTTCTGTAAGTGATGCGCGATTCTTTACCATCGTTAAATATAACGATGGTAAAGAATCGTGCATTAAACTTCGACTGATAAAAGAGTTTCATCGCGGAGTTTTTCTTCTCAGCGGAAAACGGCATAATTGGTTAGTCATTAAACTATGGATATGATCCATCCGGCGAATTACGCGCGCCCTTTCCAAGCCCAAGGGAGTAATGGAGGGACTGTCGGATATGTGTTTTTTTTTTCTTTGCGGAAAGTTGAATCTTAGCGGGATTCGTCGGCGGGGTTCGGTTTCCGGTGGCGTAAAACAAAGAGGCAAATGTATACAGAAACGTAAAGATAGATGAGGCCGGTCTTTTTCGCAGACGATTTCGAACGATTGTTAGCACGAACAAACACCTTGAAAACTTCTTCCCTTTCGTCTCACTTCGTCATTCACTTCTGCGAATTCTAACAGCAGCGCGAGAGCAGCGCGATTGCTAACACGTCGAAAATTTCTGCATCCGTAGACACGACAAATGAAACTTCCGACGAAGTTTAAAACTCTTTCCTTGAGATCTTCGCTCGTTTACAGGTGTAGGGATTTTGAATTGAAAAATGTGCGCTCATATTTAGAAAGACGAGAGAAGGGGCAACAAAAATTTTAGTAAGAAAATAAAAGAATGAAATTTAAAAATCTCTAATATAATCTAATAATTAATAATAATTAAATATCACATTGTGATTATATTTGGAATATTATTTGATTTCCAAATATTATATATATGTGTGTTACAATATTTGTCAGGGAGAAAGAGAGAAAGAGAGAGAGAGATTTGCGACAATTTGAATATAATTTAATATGTTGGAGTGCTATCCCTTCGTCTCTTCGTTACGCGTACACACGCCGCGTGTATTTCAAAGCACCGACAGATAGACACGGACAGGTGAACAGAACGCGAGTAGTGTGTATAAAATTAGTCGTGAAATTATCAAATTTTAACGAAAAACCTTTGTATTACAAATTCCTCATCAAATTCGGCAGATTTGGCGTGTTCGGCAGTGATCGTTCGTTTTTCGCCCCCCGTCCGCGCGTTTATCGTATTTTACACACGGCCAATTTTTTTTTTTTTTTTCTGTACGCGAAGCGGTCTAATAAAATCGAATTGAATTCACGCCTCGATATCAACCGACGATATTTACTCGCACGTAGATATTTATGTGCCTTTCTCGGCCGACGGGATATTCCATTAGTCGCGCCGCTGTGCGCATATTTCGAAGCAATTTCGCGATACACCTATGCGCGCATGCTATCTATCCGCCGCAGCGCGCGGTCTCCTCTTTCTCTCTCTCGTCCTCATCCTGCATGTTGCGCCGCGAATTTCACCGAGCACGACTTCGTTGATGTAGCGAGCGTCAGACCGCTTCGGGAGCGCTTGCTTATTCGCTCGCGGGGGTGGATCATCAGTTTCTCCACCGCGCGCCGTCGGAGTATCCATTAGTTACAGCACCGCTGTTGACGAAGCATGTTATTTCCCTTGTGTGCGACGTCTGGTCCGTTCCCCTCTGACCCTCTCGATGTTATACACCCGCCGCCACCTTCTCCTCGCCTCCGCGCGCGATCTTCGTTGACCTGTCAGACAAGGTATTTTCTCAACCACTGTTATTCACGTTTGTTTACGGTCGTAGACGTAACCCTTGGATGGAGCGTAAAGCACTTTCGGAGCCAGAGAGATTTTAGCTCTCTCAAAGCAATTTAAAATTCGATATCCCTATCACATCACTATCAACATCTTGCGGTTACATTTTGCATCATTTGCATCATCATTTTTGTTCTCTGTTCGCGCGTTTGAACGATTTAATTTTTGGTATATTTGAATTACATGTCAAAGACGCGAAGTAGATTTTGTGAATAACAATTTCACGGAATCTTTGCCGCGCGTAAACCATGATTTTATCCGAAATTCTGGAGAATTTGGTTAATTTGTGAATCTCTCCTCGCAACGATTTTTCGGTAAAATTGGAATATACCGAGGAGCTTAACACGGGAGAAAATCATTACAGATATGTACGTCTATGTTTTGCGATCGGAGAGTGGAAGCCACGTGGCGGAAAATTCGGATTTTCCGATTAGATTCCGTAACGAACCACCGCGAACGAGGTACCTTATGTTGACTTTCCGGACGAACTAATTTCGAAACGTCGTAGTCCGGCGAAATCTCGTTTTCGCGCGAAGACTTCGAAATTCTGAATTCATCGGGCAACTTTTGCGCAAGAGCCACCTCTCTCTCTCTCTCTCTCTTTACTACGTTTCTCTCATTGACCCTGTGGCTAATTCGCAATACTCTGTGTGTTGTCGAAACTTGCTCTCGACCAACGAATTGCGGTAGATGTCTCGGCGGCACAATATAAAGTCAACAGCAAGAAGTAGCATTCGAGCTAGTGTGCGAGCTTGTTTCGCGCTTGCTTATAAAAATATCATCGCATAAACAAGTTAATTAATTGCTTAACAATTCGAGAGATAATTATTTGCAATTTTGCTACAACGTCGATCAGATAGTTTTGAGAATTTCTATCGAGATATTGCAGTTTTTTTTTTTTTTTTTTTCATTAAACGCGTTCTCTGCGAAATAAGCCAATTATCGCCGCGAGTGTTTGCATATTCGTTGTACGCATTTTGCGGCGAAGTGCAGTTTAGACTCCAGGAAATGTCATAATTATACCTCCGTAACGGTCACGTGGCTTCTCGTGATTTTCTCGTCTTATCGCGGCTACCGTTGCGCAACGAGTTTGCACACGAGTTTCCTGCCGTGCGGCGGCGCGTCTTATCGAGGCGCGCGAAATTATTTAGCGCGGCTAACCAGTTTAGTTGGTTCATCGAATTCGCCCTTGCGGGAGTTTGCGTGTTGTCTCGGGACTTCGCGGAACGTATCGTGTCCCGAAGTGGTTGCCGCTCTTTCTGATTAATGCACTGCCTGCCGGAGGGACTCAAAGGTGCACTTTTGCGCGCGCGCGTGCGTGCTTATACACGCGAAAAACCGACGTTTATTTTATTTTAACATCGTCTGCAAACTTCCTCTTGAAATTTATATCCGCGCGAAGCAAAATGTTGCATAGGCGAAGTAAGTCATATCTGTCGTGGAATATTTACTATCTGGAAACCGGTGTTGCGACAAATAGTCGATAAACACTTTACGTTATGAATAGCGCTAAGTCACGATCGAACGGAATGAAAAATTCAGCTAAAAAGTTCGGAGAAACTTTCAGCCATTGTAGTCCCTAAAATGTCATCTTTCGAAAACTTGGGATGAGGCGGAGTAGTTACAAAATTTACCGCTCAGAAAAAGACGCGAATCGCAAGTAAAGTAGTTTCCGAAATATATCTCTCGTCGTTAAACGGAGTGTAAACGCGACAAATCGCGAGGAAAAAAAAAACAATAACGGAAAGCAGAACAAGAGCATTACGGAACTGCTATTGGCGGATGGAGGTGGGTGTATACACACCCGAGCCGCTTATTCCGCCAAGATCGCAGAGAGTTTCTGCCTTTCAGTAAGCAGCAGCACGTGCGACATTATGTTTATCGCCCTTCGTCGTAATTCGCCGCGTACCATTCGACGCTCGTCAGCCTCTTCCGGAGGCTGAATAAACAATACGGGTTCCGCAAGGGGGATATACGAGGATCAGAAGTAAACAGGAGCGAGAGATGAGTGGGACGGCAGCTGGGAATTTATTGTTGACCCGCGGCGCTAATATACGTGAGATC
The DNA here is from genome assembly GCA_014825475.1 of Pseudomyrmex flavicornis. NCBI lineage: Eukaryota > Metazoa > Arthropoda > Insecta > Hymenoptera > Formicidae > Pseudomyrmex > Pseudomyrmex flavicornis. The sequence goes on from QVNW01002404.1 coordinate 14,729, forward strand.
TCGCTCTCCGAATCGAATCCTGCAGTAGCGAAAAATAATTCATCGCATTTTTAGAACAGCTCGGGGCAAGCAAAACAAAAGTGTGTTTTGCGAAAATCAATTTGGCGACACAAATATTTAATAACACATTACGCGATAATATCATTTCGTTGTTTGCATAATGGGGGAGAGGGGTAAAAGTGTTGAATAATTAAGTAGACATGTATATATTTATTTATTTAAATAATAAGTAATGGGACGAAATTTATTTTAATATTATTAGAGATTAAATTTTTACTGCGTTTCGGTGTAGGTTTTTCCTTTGTTTTTTTTCTTTCTTTTTTTTTTTTTTTTTTTTTTTTTTTTTTATCTATCACGCAATGTAAAAAGGTTTCTCTTGTTTTTACCAATTCTTTTACATTGCATGCACGTAGTTCGATAATTCAAAAGAGTACGGTAATCCACTTTGTCGTATGCAAACGCGCCTTTCTATCGAACGTCCCTCTAAAATCAGCGACTTATTCTCATGGTAATGATTTCTGCAGTTCGCATTTTCGTTGACTCGCAACAAATGCGATCCAAATGCATAGTCGCAATCGTGCGAAATCAATCAGGAAATATATAATCGTATCGCAAGAAAATAAAAGATGACGGCGCGCTAAATATTAGATAGGCATTACACGATACGATTTCATGTAGGGGAGTGTTAATTTTCCAGTGGACGGATAGTCCGCGGGGAGAACAGGGAGAAAACGTAACGACGGCCGCTAACCCCGGCGCGAACCTCGGCCATCCCTTCCGGATTCGCGAATCCCTTCGCGCTGAGAAAACCTCACTTCGATATGTGTGTGCGGAATTATTGTTGATTGAAGGCATTGTAGAACCGTTGAAAGGCTGAACGAACCGACGATGCAGTCGATAAAATTGCATTTGGCGGTTTTGGATCGCGACATTGCAACGCCAAAGGGAGGGAGAGAAGTCGGTTCGGTGGCGCCGAGGGTGAGTCGCTTTCGCTTCTGTACGGATCATGACACAGCCACCTCCATCTCCCGGTCACGATCTGGTAGACTCGCTGATAGGAGGAAGACGGACCTTACCGTTGCGCCTTACGCGAATAGCCGAATTTCAATTTCACGGATGGGAAACCGCCGCTTCGTAGCGCCAACGCGTCTCCGACATGCACGTCTCCGAGACATGTGTGCAAGTCGGCGATGTCGTACAATAACCGTCGGGGTGGAATTATTTATATCGCTAGTTTTTAAACGCATTAACTCGGATAACGTAAATGGAAATTTTAATTGGATATAGTCACGTGTGCGTCACGTTTGATTGTCACTGCGTCTTTAACGACGTCTTTTTGTCTCGGGTCTTTTTGATGTCTCTTAACCGTCACCTAATCACAACAGGTGATGCGTGAGCCGCAGGCTTAAATCAATTAGAGAATTTGTGTAATTTTATTAGACGCAAAATAAGGTGCAAAAAGAAATTGCTGTTGATCAATTTTTCGCAATTACATAATAAAAAAATCATATCGATACAAGATATTTTTCATTAATTGACAAGAATATTTTTTATAAAGCTTATTTAATATTTGCAGTGTAATATTTGCGCATTTTATTGAGAGCTTTATAATTTTACTTTCTTGAAACTTGCCGCGCGCTGAAATCCGAAAATGCGACGCAGAAGAATTTTTTTTCTGCGAAGTACAAGTTTTTTTTTTTTTTTGCTCTTACATTTCGCTCGTATACAGCGAAACGCCGATATAACGGCACGTGTGCATTACTTGAAAGGTGGACATAAAGTGGGCGTGAATTCTGTAGTCCGGTGGAAGCGAGGAAGTTCACGTACACACGGCTCGTAAAAGCGCTCCCCTTCCGAGAAAGAGAGTCCCCATAGTTACCTGCGCAAAGCTATGACTCACGCTTTGAAGGCCGTTCTATCTCCCCCTAGTTTGAGTAAGTCTGTTATCAGCAGAAACAGCTACTGGAGACTACAGTGATTGCTAACGCAATAGCGGGAAGCAAGTTATTTGCTGAACTCTCGGGGAACCGTATCTCGAAAGAAGTGCACTTTGCGAAGTGCCGTACGTACGTATACACACTTCTCTCCACCCTTTTGACATTTACCCCCGTTCTAAACTTTCATCCATAATCGTATCGTCTGCGCTATCAATGCCAGCCACTTTTCACTACTCGCGCTCCGTATTCGTACTTGGTCGTCGGGTGTGAATCGGGCAATTTCCAAGTGTCAAACTCCCTATGTATTCAAATATATGGCAAAAGGTTTGTTGAACCTCGCGATACTTTTAGCACGCGAAATCCGAGAATCGCAGAACGAGTGTATTTAAAGCGCGTTTGTATATAGTTTCGTCGAACGAAACCTTATTTCGTTTCGCCATAAAGGAAGATTCAAAAAGCGACCGCTAATGAACACACCCGTAACCCCTTCCGGGTGGAGTTGAGTTGACCCGACGCGACGCGCCTATGACGAAGTTAACCGCGCGCGATTCTTACAAGAGAAGAGAAGGGTGCAGCGAGCAGATATTTTATTTCGGACTCCGGGCGAGTCATAAATCGCGTTAATGGGGCGACTCTTTAGGGTAGAGCGTGTCCCACGGTGTGTAGTGCGGCCTGAAACGACCGCGCCCACGAGTTCGTTCCGGATGAGTCCGAACGAAGACGGAGAGGACTAGGGTATGCAAGCAGTCGACTTATGAAGCCGCAACCCCCGTTATACCCCCGTAGCGGTGCGCCGCGTTCCTGAGCCGAGAGTAGGAGATGAAGGGAAGAAGGTGAACCCCGGGGCCAAAGATGTCTGTGTATATATATCTCCATAACGACGTCGTTACGACGTCGTTTGTTACCGACAGGCACCGCGGCAACGCAGGAATTAAGGCTATCCTCGTCCTCGGCCGACGTGCATTCTCGGCGGACACACGTGTTGGCGAGAGAGGGATTTTTTGTTTTCTTTTTTTGTTGATTTTTTTTTTCAACGCGACACTCCGGTGCGCGCGCACGAAATTTGTCGCGCGGCGACAGCTCAGCTGTGTGTGAATTCCGCGGAGTCATCTTTATCCGGTGCGCGCTATCGAAACTCGATAGCGTATTATCTTTGAATGAACGTCGCGTCGCGTAATCCCGCGTTTATGTACCGTCGTCGTCTTTTTATGACCCGAAGCGAACGCGATAAATTGACATTAAATACTTGACGCCATTGATTGCGACAATTTATTTTCGAAACAATCGAAGTCTCTATATTGAGTTTCACGGATATAACTCTGTTAGAACCTGGAAAAAGAAAAAAAAAAAAAAACAACACATGTGATAAAATTGAATTAAATTAATAATGTGAAATTTTATTTTTCTGTAATTTTTGTTTCGTTACTTCGATAAGATAAGTTTCGAAGTAATTCGAGCGGTGGAATGAACTAGGAGAATTTATTTTATGAGAGAAAAATTTGTGACTATTTCGTTATTCTTGCGCGTTAGCAAATAATTCCCTTCGGGATTCTTTATGAGCGGCTTTTTGCATCAGCCGTCGTACATTCGCAGAAATATAAGGAACGCTTCTATTTAAAGATACCATCCGAGAGACATTACCTTGAACATCCCCAAGAGACACCGTGCTGATAGCCAGCGTGAAAGCCAAGAGACTTCATTAGCCAGACACCGAGAACAACGACCTAACCGCAAGCGCACAACGACCGAAGAAATTAGGGAGTCGTTGGCTGATATCGACCGATTAAACCGTCTTCTCCGATTTCTGTCTGCGAGTTTCTTTACTCGCCCCCCTCCCCCTCCCTCCTCCCCCCGCCCATATCGTTGTAGAAATATCGTTTCTTGTCGCTCTTGCGAGAAAATACGCGAGGAAAAAAAAAGCTCGCGTGACCGGCGGCGCTGGCAAATATTACAATGGATTTATATATGCTCACGCACACATGCGATAGCATAATTATGAGCACTTCAAAAGTAAGTAAATTGAAAATCTCTCGTGTGTAACATTAATTTTAACAATTTAATAAATTATATAAAATAAAAGTGTTTTTAATTGCGTAAATTAAAAAACTGGTGTCATAAACACAAAGAATTTTTCGTTACATGCGGAGATATTAATTTACGCTTTTTTTTTTTTTGCCCCACGTGCGCTGGCGTTCTCTGAAACGGTTTCTCCCCTGAAACAGCTTTTTTTTTTTTTTTTTTTTTTTTTTCGCGCCCGTTCTCGAAACAAGTGTCGAAGTACTTGAAAAACGCATTGCGTCGGTACACCATTATTCGGATTGCAGTGCGATAAACTCACACGCGCGCGGCACGATTGCGTAGCCGGCAATTTCTCTAATTGCAGGCCTTTAAATTCCCTCCCTCCGTTTTCCCTCTTCCTCCACCGCGCAATACTTTCCACGATCATATGGCGCTGAATATTGAAGGGTACTTGATTTCTGTCAATCGCTTTTATCGCCGCTGGAAATATTGAAAACATTTTCGTTTACTGCGGGACGCGTCGTTTTTCAAGTGGATATTAAATTGCAGCTTTCCAGTGTTATTTTTCAAAACGCGCACCGATCGCCGCCGCGTCATCGTCGTCGTACATATTTTTCAATTGCGCGAGAAAAATTAATTCGTTTATGTTTTTCTTAGAATTAGAACGACTATTATTTTTGTTTTCGCGTAGAAAATTTACACACTGTAATAATACGTAAAATATAAATAACATATTCATTTCATTTCAAAATATAAATCTGATATCGACCAATTGTCGACACTGTCCCGACGTCTGTCTTTGATCTTCAATGCCAACCGAAATCTCGTGAGTTCGCGCCGTTTGACCGCGACGTCACGTCGTATATTTTCGAACTTACTTTTCGCGGAATAACAGAAAGCGGAGATACGAAGTCGATCATCCCGTAATATTTTCGTAATGCCGCTGATGCGTATCTGCCGTATATACGGTTTCATCACGAGGAAACGCGCTTCGCGGACTTCGGAATAAAGCTCCCGTCGTGAGCGGATCAGCGCGGCGAGCTAAGAAAGAATAGAGTGAAGAACGTGAGGAACGGCACGACACGCGAGGAAGAAAGAAAGGGAGTAAGACGAAAAGAGAAAGAACGAAGCCGGCACTCTTAATCTCGAAGGTTTATCGAGGCCGACGTAAATCTGCCCAAGCTCCGAGCCTTGGGCTCCTGTGTGCCTTATCGACCGAAGCTCGATAATCGACTTTATTTCCCTCTCGCTCGTCGCCGCACCAACGGCCATCTTCGTGCGACTACCGCGGAGGAATCAATTACAATAATACAACCGGAGTTTGCTTCCGGTAGAGCTACCGTCACTTGGTATAAATGCGATCCTTCGTGTCAGCTCTCGCAGGGCGACATCCAGCGGCACAATAGTAAATTTCGTTTGGGACGATCTCGTCTGTTTGCCTAAAGCTGAATCGACTGTTTGTAGCTTACGCCGCGCCGGTGATGGAAAGCGTCTTCCGGGAAAGATCGGTTCGGTTGTGCGCAAAGTGAAAAAGATAAACTGATAAAATACCAGATAGATAAAGAGCGTGACACATTGGGACGAGCTTATGACATTTCAACTTCCTCGACAAATTTAATCGGTGTGCAATTAATATTACACCGAGAAGATTGAGAGCGGATTAACAAGTAGATGTACTGATTATCTGATTTCGCGCGAATTGCGTACGTGTGTAAGAAAAAAAAAAAAAGACTTCGAAGCAGTCGCAATCGGAAGTTATTCGACTTCTTTCGCCTGGCAATTTCGCGCGAATGATTGTTTATCAAAGCGCGGCAAAAAAGAGCGAGTTTTGTTGTGTGTCTTTGATCCTGATTCGGGTCAACCGGAATTTTCCCTCGAGTCGTGACACCGTCGTCTCTCCCGCCGTAGACGATGTCCGTAAATAATTCAGGAGGAAAGACGCGGCGGAGCGACTTTGCTTGCTCCGGTCGCCATGACGACAGATTACAGGCTTTTCGAGGATGTGTACGGCCTCATCAACATCGCCGTCTCTCCCTTATATATATATATATATATCTTTCTCTTTCTGTCTCTTCGCTCGAAGTTCTCTCGTTTAGAAATACCGATGCCTACTTCTATTTCTCTATCTTCGCTATCGATAGCTCGCTTGAGGGTAAAACGAAAGCAACGACGGAGAGATCGGGGAGAGATCTCTCGCGCGGAATGTGCTTATTTTCGTCATTTGTACTACACCCATTCTCTCGATTTACGCGATCAATTCTCTCGTCTGTGATTCGGGTAAAAAACTTTTTTCATCAATTTTCAGGATGTACATATTTTTAAAATCACTCTGTTTAATTAAATTCAAGTCAAATACACATTGTAATTAATATTCATAGATGTGTTAGAGCGATTTCTTGTTCGATTTAAATATATCCCATCTATCGGTCTCGTATTATGCACACGCGTGTCAAGAGAAATGTCTACAAGGCCACGAATGGCAGACGGACGCAACAAGCTGCTCTTTCTTGAGCGACTTCCTAATCAAAGTAGGCTGTCGAGCATTCACGGCCTAATTCGAGAAAACATACCGCTCCTTTCATCGCCTTTGATCGCCCAGTTGCCATGACGATACACACGTGAGGCTTTCCTTGGTCGGCCTTTTCACTCGGGAGGGAGGGCACTCGTTATTTTTCTCCGTGAAAGGACCAACGGAGGAATGAGAAAAAACGTGCCCGCGCGAAAATTATTATTTTCGTTCCGTTTTTTTAAACGCCGCGGCGATGATCGTTTGCATAACGAGGAACTTTTCATCACACAGCAGGCGGCAGGCGCGATAATATTGTGAAGTATGAATTAATAATTATGCAGGATTAAAACACACACACAACGGGAGTTTTAATTACGGATGTATAATAATTTCCGGGTTTTCAGTGTCTATTTTAATAATATAATACGTGTCGTTAAAAAAAAAAAAAAAAAAAAAAAAAAAAAAAAATTTCTTCTTTTACAACGGTTGTAAAATAACCGGTTGAAAAGATGAGAGGAGAAACATATAATAGAAAACAGGTGAATATTATGCAATAAAGCTGTGAAAATTTACGTTATAAAAGCGTTTGTGTCGCGCGTTTACGTTTACGTAGGTAAAAGTGACCCGTATAAAAGGAGAGAGAAACGTTATAACTCTTCCTCTCTCTCTCTCTCTCTCTCTTCTCTCTCTTTCTCTCTCATTCACGGGGAAAATGTTTTTTTCCGCAAATCTGCGAAATACAATTTCAAGGGAACAACGATGAAAGGTGGTGGCGAAAGTTTACGCCATGTATTTTTCGAGACGGTTCTTTATATCGCTCTTTTAGAAAATTTCTCGCGCGCGTTGAACAAGAGTTCTATTTTTTATCTGAGCACGCCGGCGGGAATTTAATCATTCTTAATGAAAGTGAAGGACTAACCGAACGATGAATTTCTATCGCAAAAGGGGGACGAAAGGAGGCGAAAGGTTGACTTTTAAATTTGCATTAGCCGCAAATGTATTACTGACGTGAAAGAACCACGGGGCGAAGAATGGCGAAAGAAAGTTATTCATTTAGATCACGCGCGACGGGCGAAAAGCAACGAAGAGTAGTGTTTTGAAAAAAGAAGAAGAAAAAAAAGAGAACAACGTATTAGAGAAGCTTTAATTTAAATACGCTGTATTTGATGAGGTTTTTTTATTTTTTTTTTTCGACGCCAGAGTCGCGGAATTTTAAGCGCGCGATTATCTCGCGAATTTAATCGCTCGTAAAGAAACATTTATTTCGCGAAATAAGAACTTGGTGAAACTTGGCGTTTGATAAAGTGATGTAATCGCGCGTTTCCGAAATGTCTCTCTACCAGAGAGATGATGTTCGCGGAAAGAGAGCGAGAAGCGCTCTCTACGTATATAATCTCTACGTTTATCTGCGAAACGCGCCTTTCCCTCCAGACATCTCCCGTTTATATTACGTCATTTCTAACAGCGTAACAATCCCCCCTCCCCTCGCGTGATAACGATCATCGTCGTAAAAGCGCAGTCCGCGCCGTCGTAATCGCAGCAACGCACCGTTTACCTGCGTGCCGAGTTCCTCTTGCGAAAGTTCGCGTTATTATTTCGCTTCTGGCTTCTCCGTTTATCGTCGTAAAAGGCCGGGAAAACGGTCTTCGCGCTCTACTATGGGTGTAACGCTTCCCAGACCTTCCCGGCGATACTTATCGCTCTTCGAAGCGAGGATTTCGATCCGTTTCACAAATCAATTTGACGTTTCTCTCACACTCCCATTGTGCCTGTGTGTTTTGACGTGTAACTATTTTTTGCGAAACTCGATTAACAGCAACAATTGAAGAAAGCTTTCCGAGCTATAATATTTTCAAACGCGGATCGCGCGTATAAAAGAGAGAAATTAGTATTGTAATTGAATCTCTTTTCATAAAGTCTAAACTTACCGAAGCCGATAGCTGACGCGGATTTATGGCGCGTGTGTGACACACGCGGCATTCACCGTAATTGAGAACGAGTTCTGGAGCGAAGGACTCGGTAGAACGGAATGGCGCGAGTGTGTGTTTGCGTCGGGTCGTGTCCGGCGAAGTAAATAAAACTCGCTCGCGGAACGTGCTCGCGTATCGCGGGCATTCAAACGTGTCTACGAGCTGTTTGTGTTTCTTGTTGTTTTTTTCTCTGCGGGCGGTCAAAAACGAAAAGGATTGAAAAAGCACGCGGAGACTCGTGAAAATTCCGCTCGTGTCACATGTTGAACGCGAAACACACAGACACACACACACATAATATTTACGTTCATCCTCGCCGTCTGAAAATATAAGACCGCGTTCTGTAAAACGTAGAAATATTCCACGTGAAAATAGGACAACGCGGGAATGCACCGCGATCGCGACTTCACGATCGTAGGAAAACTTCACTTTTCCCGAACGACATTTGTGTGGATGTATAGCGACGTTTTAATCTTGATTTTGTCCGTTCCGCGAAGCTCGACACACACTGGACTGCTTTCGTCAAGTTTGAGACGGTTGTTGTTTTCAAAGTTTACGTTACGTTGTCGAAAACAAAGTTACTTGTACGCGCTTACGAGAGGAAAAACCAGGGATCTGCTAAAACGGATCGGCGAGATCGCCAAAATTTTTGGAAATTTTTGGAGGGGGGAGAGAGGAATGAAAGGGAAGAAGAAGAAGAAGAGGAAAGAGCTGCGACAGACACTTGTCCTGGTTGATCTTGAGCGATTCTTCTTAGAGTTTAGGACGTTCCTCTGATATAATCGGAGACGAGAAACAAGATATCGGATGGCTGGTCGCGATTACGGAGAATCACAAGTAGGTCGCGCCGGTCCAAGAGCTACTCTGTATTCATCGCGACCTTGTGCTTTCTCTCAGCGGAGAGAAGAGTACGTTTCCCTCCTCTTTCTTCCCACTATCCTTCTCCTCCTTTCCTCCCTCCCCGCCGAGTTCTTCCTTTGTAAATCCGAGTAAAGGACTCGAGTGCCGCGCGCGATTGCTTTTACCAAAGTTAGATTAATATTACCTTCCAGAAATCTTCTCGGATATTACCTCAGCGTCTCGACCGTGAATATCTACGATTATGGTAATATCCATTAGGACGTATATAACGTCGCGATATTCGATTCTTGATATGGAATATTTATACCGATCGTTCGCCGCGTTATGCGTAAATGCGATAATCGAATTGAAGAGAGTTTGCGTTATGTTATCTCCGCCGTAAACGAACCCGGCGATAACTTATCGTATCCCTCTCTCTCTCTCTCTCTCTTTCTCTCTTTCTTTCTCTTCGCGCTTTGGCGCGAATGTCACAGTTTTTTAATTAATTATCCGCACTGGTTGCGGACGCGCGTGTTTCCCGAAACACAAGAACGAGAAGGGTACTTTTCGCGCATTACCATCGTAATTAACTAATTTGCTTTAAAAATTGGCTGCCATCGAGGGAAAGAGAGAGATATGGAGCTCGCGCGCTCGCGGAAGTAAATGCGCGCGAGTTCGTACTATCGAGCTGGCGCTGTAATTTCGCGTATTTCCTGCCGCTGGCAACGACATGAAAATGCAAACATGCCCTCTCACCTCGCTCGCCGTTTGTTCTCGTTTATCCTCATTGTGCGCGACGACAACGCGCCGCGCTGTGGCATCACATCCAGCTTCCGGCCTGCGCAGTCACTGAATTAGATGTGTCACCTGCGAATATCATTAACGGCCCTTAGGATGCAGCTGCGTTCCTCGTCCCCTTCCTCCTTCCCCCCCCTCCCCCGCACAAGCTTCCTGCTTTAACCCCGAATAGGCAAACACGCCGCGCACTCGCGTTCGCACGCGCGTTCAACCCGCCCGATTTCATGTCGCCGAAGAACCGCCCGGCGAAATTATACGCGAGAGAGCTACCGATTATTCCGAGAATAATTATGCCGCATTAATTACCGAATGTTCGCGAGTTCGTCATACAATTTATTTTGGTAAACATCATAATACCAAGCTTGTAAATGCGGTCATAACACGGCAATTTATAGTTGTGTATTGAGAAACTTTGCACGCTCGCGATTATAGCATCGTATAGTTAAAACAAATTATATTTTCTCTCACAGTCAAGTGACGATTCGATATTGAACTAATTAGTCAATATGTACGCGCGTCGCGTATATAAACGAGCGAAAAAAACGCTAGGTTGAAGGTTCATGTTTATTCGAAGCGCAAAGTAGTTGGTGCTTTTAAATGCTGCCGGTATCTATCGGTGCTCATCGATGTCAGACGCGTGTGACAGGAAAGGGAGAAAGAATATAGGGAGGTTTGTCCAGTTCTGTCATAGTCGGGAGAGTTGTTAAAGCGCTATCGCGTGATTAATCTCCCCGGTTGCATTTGCGGCCGCCGTTGCGAGATTCTCGCGACTGACATCAGTCTACCTACGTTACTTGAGAGCGTCACAAATGCGGAGGTCAGAATAACGTTGTGCACACGTCGCGTCGCTAACGTGGCAGCGTCACACGACGTCCCTTAAGAGAGTACGACAGATATGACAGACTGTGCACTTCCGATAAGCATGTCCTTATATACATATGGCGCGTATCTGTCCGAGAGAAATGCACAGCTCTTGCGTCCTTTCTATTGCGATACTGAAGTTTTTCAAGTTCGTTAATTCTGTTCGATAATTCTGTTTTAAACACGTACGACATGTAAAAAAAATAATTTACGACACGTCGAAAACGTAAATTCGATTTGCTCACGCGATTTTATACTTCGAACGTAAACATCTCGAGCTGTCGCGATTCTAAAATTTTTTCCAAACTCCGTTTTCAAATCCGAGGTCGCAACAAAAATATAGAGAAAGTTTTTTCTAAAGTTTCTCTATACGAATGAATTTCTCATGGAGAATCTCTCGAGAGCCGCGCGCCACGCTGGCCTTAAAGTCACAGTACCGTTGGCCACCTGTGCTACCGATAATAATTTTACACCGCCACGTCGATTAAATCATAGTCACCGTAATGGCGGTCGGCGAGGCAAGACGATAACCGTATAAGCCAGAGATCGCGCGTGCGCGCGCGCACGCCGGAGGGCGAGGGCAGATTCGCGTGCAATTACGTTTGTTTGCTCGGAGAAGCGAGGCCTCTCTCTCTCTCTCTCTCTCTTCATCTCCCGTCACGTCCACGAGGCCGGTAATCCCGGGCTCCATTAAGATTCCTGGGGCCACGATCGATCTCCCTTGGAGATACGACTTCGACCCTCTTCAACGTCTCGTCTCGCGCGGCTCTGCCCTCTCCGTGCTTCTCCGTGCGTCTCCCGGCGCCGCCGCCGGTTTTCTTCCTCCTCTTCCGCTGACCACGCGCGGCTCGTTCGATTTCGCAAACGGCGCCGTAGCTTTGTTGCGTCGTTTCAAGGTCAATCGCTTGATCCGGGAAATATCCTCGCGCGCGCGGTGGCTATACCTCATTTACGACGGACAGGCTTAATGCAGCCGGAACGGGAGGCGGAGGCTGAGTGTAATGGTCCAGCAGCATTCCGCCGAATCGCCGCCGCCGCGGTCGCTGCTCCGGGATTAATAGGTTGACCCAGAGCGAGCATTCTCTCTCTCTCTCTCTCTCTCTCTCTCCTGTCGGAGTTCTTGCGGATAATACCTAACGTGTGCATGTAAGGGGTGGAGAGAATAGTCGCCCTTCTCCATCACGGACAAGTTTTGCGCGGCGCGCTGTTGCACGAAGCTGAAAAGCATTTTTCATGCTTTTGTATTTTAAATTGCGGTTCTCCTCGGTCTGGCGATTTCAATTAGGATCGCGTGTCGCTTTCACGTAAGCTGTATATAATGTGTAGAATCTAAGAAATCCCTCAGCTAATCTCCTTTTCTTTAATAATTAATCCTGTGTGCGTACGTAAGAGACTGTTCTTCTGAGGAGTGATTGCAGACTGATATAAAATTTGAAAATAATAATCATGTGACCTCGCGTAATTCTGTGAATAAGATCTCGGTAAAGAATTTTCTATCGCAAAAAAATCACGTACGTAACGCTAAATTTTTAAAACTGTGTTGAAGACATTTGCGTGTAGACTTTTTTGTGTGCGTACGTTAATAAATCGCGCGCATAAGTCAGAAAAAATATACAGACGCGCACCTACGAGATGTCAGTTCCCAGATGCGGTTTTGGTGATAAGAGGTACAGTAAATTCGTTCATTCGCCGGACGGTTTACCTAGTCAAAATGACAAATTGCAACGGGACAGATGCTACGAAGATAAGTAAGGGATGCGGTAGTAGACACAGTTGAAGTGCCAGTTGTTTTTGCGCATGAACCTCGACAAATCATTGGCGTACATCTGCGCAAATATATCGCGTTCGCGAAAAAACGCTGTTGTGTGATTTATAATTTTTTCCCTTCGCAGTATTTACGTATCTGCAATGTGCGTCGAAATTGCTTGCCGAAAACGTAAGGGGCGGCAGGAATTTGTCATTTAAGAAGATTGAATTAAAAACATAATGCTAATCGGAGATATATTTTTTTTAATTTAACAATAATAAAAAATATAACATTGTATTTAATTTTCTACAGTTGCCTACATCTGATTTTTCTTTTCACATCTCGCAAACAATTCGCGGTTTTGTCATAACAGATACACTCCAAATTGATAAAATAAATTTGAAATGCAGATTTATATTGTTTTATTTTATTTGCAGTTAGCAAATTGTTGTCTCAATTGCAGTTAACAAATTGTTAGAAGCAAATTTATTGCTCAATAAACAAAAATAGAACGATTTTTTCTTTGCTGTAACGCATGTGCGAGATGTCACCTACATATGATTTATTGTCATCAAGCACATATATATATATACATATATACATACATACACACACGTGTAGACATCTCGGCGCCGGTACTTTATTCCCGGAGAAGGAGTTAGTTCTGTGAGCCAAAATGTTACAGTAGAAAATATCCGCGCTTTTTCCTAAAAACATGTTGATCGCGTGCCAACATCGTGAGCGTTCGCGAAATAGATAAGAATAGTTTCGTTCCTCTTGATTTGGTCGATATACAACATAGAAAATTCAGCAGACAGAGAGAGAGAGAGAGAGAGAAAGAGAGTTCATTTTCAAATAATTTAAATTATCTTTTTATATTTTGCTACGTACAGATTAAAAATAATAATATCTCGAATTCGTTTTGATCGCCCGTTACCCTCATCTTACCGGCGACATCCAATTATCGCTTGTCCGCGGAAAGGCATCGACCGCCGGATGAGGTTTGACGTTCGCGTCCACACAATCGCATCCGGTTACGCCTCGGAGATTCCTCTGGTAGTGCGCCAATCCGATTACCGGAGAGAACCACGGAAGTCCCGCGAACGGAGGCAGAAAGAGCAATCCCTTTTTCGATCTACGTCTAATACAGCACCGATAATCTAATACCGCGCTGGTTGTGATGAACCTTTGCACCTTCGTCTTCATTACTTCGTCCAACCACGCCTCGTTCGTTCCGCGGGAGATCGTTGATCCCCGACGTTCAGCAGCGGCTGAACGATCTCGCTCCACCGCGCAGCTCCCCCGATATCTTGCTTTATGTTTCCGGGAAACCGTCTATACGCAAGTGCTTCTTATATTACTTCGATTCGCGATTCAAGTTCTGAAACGCTACGCGTTCGCCGGTTTGTTTCCTCGTCTATTTTTGCAAGATATATATATATATAAATTTCGCGACTATTACTCTCGTATTCCCCACGTCGGACTGGTCGATATGATCTGATTATTCCGCTGATAACGAAGTTCAAAACAAATCAACAAACGCGAACAATATCGCAGATTTCTCTTTGGCATCGTTGAACACAGCCCTCCTCCTCGGAAAGGAATCTCTTCGATCTCAGTCAGCTTTATGCAAATATTTTCCAGAAGCCAGTTATGATTATTACGATAAACTCGTATTGACGAGACCGCGGAATAAGCTCCTAAATTCCAAACGGCGCGTGTAATTACCGCGGCTACGAATACGTCTCGGCGCGATTCGCAAAAAGTTCTGACGTCCCCTTATATTCCGTTCGTCGATTTTAATGGGGTTTCCTCTTCCTCCTTCTCCTCCTCCTCCTCGTCTTCCCCTCGATAGAAAAGTATTCCTAACGGCATTTCTTCGCGACATATACATACACCATTTACGGATCCCGACCGTGTCGTCTTTGTCCGCGAAAGAAAAAGTTTGAGACAACTTGCGGACGCGAGGGACAGACTTTCCAAGAGTCGGCCGCGGATTACGCGGCGATTTTAAACTCATTTCGATGTGGGATTTTTGTTTGCCGAGAAAACAACGGACTTCCACTTTGTCCTCCCCTCCTCTCCCTCTCTCGTTCCAACTCCGTCTCTCTCGCCTTATATTCTTGCACGGCACGTTTTCGCCGACGACGTCCTCGAAGGATAAAGGCCGAGAACTCTTCGACGTTCTTCGACTTGACTCCCGTATTTTCTTTCCCCCTCCTCCCTCTATCCCGTCGTCGCTTTTTTTTTTTGCGCCGGCTGGGAAAACTTCTTACATATTTTATATTCCGCGCCGATGTCTCGTGTTCTCGCCGCCGCGGGATTAACCGGGCATTAGCGCTACGCTCGCGGCGTGCGCCGACGTTTTTTTGATTTACCGTCGCGCGTCTATTTCGAGCGGCTACTCCTCAGTCTCTCTCTCTCTCTCGCTGTACAAGATGCTCGCGTTTCTTGCCCTCCCGGGGGAGTCGAGAAATTATCCTTTGCTTTCTTGTCGACGCGGCGCAGTTAAGCTCACGCAAGAACCGACGGAGCATCGGAATGCACCGACGTATTTCCTCTGACGTGTTCTTTGTCTTTTTTTTTGCGGAACAATTCGCATCGCGGTTAACGTAAAAAAAAAAAAACTACTTTCTTCATCTTTAATTCAAGGACTATTTGTATAATTTTGTGAAAAGTTATAATTTCAATTTTAACATAAATATGCATAAGTTTGTTTTAAATTCGAGTATAACATTCTTTCTGAGAACAAAACTTCTTTTACACCACACAAAGTGTACAAGAAGTAAAGGCGCGGGAAAGCGGAGGAGACTTCGCGCGTGAAAGTTTAATGTAGTAATTGCGATTCGGGAGGACTTTTGGGGAAGGACGAAGGCGAATTTCATCTGTTGAGTGCGCGAACCAATTATAAAGTCTTATCCGATCCAGGACTAATCGAATATCGATCCGCGCGTCTCTCCCTTGAAACAGGATTTAATTTTACATCCCCGCGAGAGATATCCGAACGGGAGAGATCATCGGGAGGCCAGAAATAACTTTCGCGAGCAAAGTGTACGCGAGTTTTATCAGTTAAGCGCGCGGCCAATTGTCGCGTCCGTCTCTCGTCGACCGCTTTCCCTTTTGAGTGGAAATATCGACTGGCAATCCCGCGGGCTAAGTCACGGAATCTGCTATAATCTCGTCCGGGAAAAAAGAGAGAGAAAGAGAGAGAGAGAGAGAGAAGAGAGAATACAGTCCGACGCCACGTCATTCCGCGCGGCGATCTCATTAATTGGTCGAAAAAGTTCCGTCGAGCTTGCGAGGGTGGGTGGCGGATTGCCCTGTCGGGAAGCTTTCATCCTCTCGAAGCTCTCTCGCCCCGGAGCAACCTGTCATGGAACGGAATGCGCCAATAATGCGGCCGCGACGTAACGGCCAATCGCGCAGTTCCTCGATCTGCCCCTCGATTCAGTTGTGCGCGAGAGTCGGCTCGCGATCAAAACGCGCACACGCGCACAGACACAAAGGGATAAACGCGTGCATGAAGAAAAGGGTGAAACGCGTATACGCACACACACACGCGCGTCGTATTCCCGCGCGTACTTGTATGTGCGTGCGCGCGCGGCACGGCGGAATTAGTCCGGCGGTCGATGAGGAACTATTTTCGGTATTTCTAATTCCGGCTGGTTGAAGAACGCGAGCTGCCGGGAGCGAGAAAGACTGGAGGTGGCTGGAGTCCTCCTGGAGTAGGAAAGAAAGAGAGAAGAGAGTCTGGCAGGAACTTTTAAATTGGAGTTTTGACTGGACGCATCGAGACGGACTTAATGTGATTTTGGGTTGGCTGGAGGAGATGGTAAGGGGAATCAAAGGGCGCGAGGGGCGAATTCGAATATCCGCTGACATCGGGCCTGCACCACGTCTTTCGATACTTCTCCCCTCTTTCTCTCTCTTTTTCCTCCCCGTACACCTCTGCGGATTCGAACCCCTTCTCGATCCCTCGGGCAAAAAAAAAAAAAAAAAAAAAAAAAACGGGAAATTTCGCCCGTCGCGTTTTTCCTGCCATCGGATTCTGACCAAAGCGGACGGGTAAAAAAAAGTTGAGGGCTACGGATGTATGGGGAGAAAGAATCGCGCGCGGGGGATGGTCACACAGCCAATGGCTCGGCCGAACGAGGCTCGAAAGGGCGACTCGTTGATGTTGCGTCCGTAATGAGATTTTTGTTTGCCTCAGATTTGAAGCAAAGCGGATTTGGTGAACCAGGAGTTGCCAATAGAATAACAATGTGGCGTACTCTACGTGCGATGCCTCGGCACTTTAGAGAGAGAGAGAGAGAGAGAGAGAGAAATAAATCTGAAATTTTTGGTTAAAAACCACGTGCATTTCCTTCTCTTTACATTATCTCGTTTATTTGTCGGATATTTATTTTTCTTTCCAAGTTTGTAATTTTTTATTCATCTTTGACAAACTTGTGATTGCTCGCACGGATATTGCACGACGGATCTTTGATAATCATCAAAAGAACGATCTTTATCGCACTGTTGTATCTCAGCGAGATACATGCCAATAAAATGGTGTTGTCGCCAATTTCTTGAATATCTCCGGCGCGGAGAGAGGAATCCGTCGATTCTTCGAATGATTTCGTTCCACGGACATTCGCATTTTAACCGTCGCGATTTATTGAACGACGGCGCGGCCGTTCTGCGATTTCTCGAATAATAAAACCGTAGTAAATACTTCACGTCGGCGCGAAACACGTCGGAAAACGAGAGATTCTGTTATTTTTAACTGAAAACGCGAAGAAAATCCTCCCAGAATGCGCTGAAATATAAAAGCGAATGTCACGCCTATAAATATTACACTTCGGCCACTTTTTGCCGATAAAAGATTCAAGAGACGCTTGAGCTCTGATATTTTCCCGATGCGATCCCGTCGCGACACGCGCGTTTGCAACACGCGTTTATCGAATCTGTACCGTTTCACTTGCTCTCGTTACATGAGAAGTTACACGCTTAGATACTCACGTTATCGCGTACTTTATTGCATCACGCGATGCGCCATAAATAGGAAGATGTGTTTTTAGACGAGCGATTTTTTTTTATCCCCAGATGCTAGATCTCGACTCTCGATGTCAGATTTTACAATTAGCGAGCACAATTATAAGACAAACGTGACTCGCAGAATTCCTGACTCGTATCACGTCGGAAACTTTGTTTTATGCGAATCAGTCTCGGGATCGGTTTCCCGTTTCGCGACAATGCCAGTGGCGCGACAATGGCGATTGTAAGTCTTGCAAAGTAATCGCGCCTGTCGTTTAAAATGAATTTTCATCGCGATAGAGGAAGATTGCGGACTCCTCACTTCAGATCGCGCGATAAGAACTGACGACAGTTCGTTAAAAGCCACCGGGCATATCGCGGCCGTCGATCTCCGCAAAGGCGTCATAATCGATCGATACGAGTGTACGTATAGGTGTGCATCGTTAAACGTGGACGCGTCTCTCTGTCAAACGCGGATATATTTACACTCAAATCAAGAGCGAATCGGTGCACGGAATACATCATGTCGGTCGATTGAACATCAATCACCATAGTCACATGAATTTTCCAAAGCTGCGATTTGTCCATTTTCTCTTAGGAAAAATACAATAGAAACGCGAAATAAAATAAATCAGGGAAGCAAATGTAAGGATTCGAGCGGTAGAGGAGCACCGAAGGATCTAAGATTATTAGACGGCACTGAATCTAACGCTACGAGTAAAGATAATTTATTTATTATGTTACGCAACGTCTTTTAAGTTACAACTGTCCAAACAGACGACTCTGTTGGCTGCTCGCTAGCGATTGCCGCGCTCGCTATTTGCCGGCACTTGTTTTCTCACGAATCGGTAAAATTCGGCAGGCCCGATTGTCTACGAACGGTGTTTACCGGCAGTTCGTTCACGTACAAAAAGTACGTGAGCCGAAAGAACACATGTTGTTGAGAACAGGCGTTGCTATAATATTCTGGAAAATTCCTTACACAAGTGTATACGCACAAACATAATTTTATGTGCATGTGCTTTCTCTCGTCAAAAATATAGAATTTTGAATATCGTGCAATATCGAATAGGATTGCTGCGGCACCACCAAATATCTTTGGAATAGATTTGACTCACGCTGTGCAACTCACGCGAATTAACCTTCAAAACAAAATCTTGGCGAACGGTCGCTTATATTCCTCCGCGAATTACGCGAAGCTTTCCGCGTTATGTACCAACGAGTGAATAGCGGGTGTAACGAGATTATGTTGCAAAATTGTTTCCACGCGTGATATCCTTTAGAATCGCGCTGCTCCGTGGACAGCGTAATTATCATTAATTACAGGGGGAGGGGGGATAGGATAATAACTGACCGTGAATATATATCCGCACGCGAAAACTCGCGCGCACGACGTGTGAGTTTTCTTTCGTGGCGCCGTGTGTGTTACGTTTCGTATCGTTTCCGCGATCGCGAGACAATGGATTTCTCGTTTATCGGCCTGACCTGATCTGCCGCGCCGCAGGTGCAAAGCTTTACCACGCTTCTGCCCTCTCGTTCGTTCGCAGATAACGCACTTTCTCCGTGTCTGTAATTATTGTCGGTTATGCACACACACACACACACACACCGACCGACTCTTTGAGCGCGCGATAGGGTTGGACTTATTCAAAATGCACCCCCCGAATTGTTATCTCGCCCCGACATATTAATATATCGCACCGCGATGCTTGTTACGCCGCGTGCGAGTACGGTAACTTTGTTGCGAGGCTTCACGTGAAGTACGTCCGACATGTGCTACACATTGTTTGAAATTTATACTACAATGAATTATATTGCAATGTTAAATTTGATAAGTCAAGTATCAAGATAAGATATTCTTGATATTCTGCGAAATGTGACGTTGAAGATACATTTGTATCTAATTTGTTTTATTTAAACCGACGTAGTAGGCCACTTGTAGGAAATTTGTGTATTAATTATGACATACAATATCAAGATTCGATACGCAGCATTTTTCAATATTTTGCGTACAATTGTACAAATATCGAACATTTGCGTATAATTGTACAAATATCGGTATATTCTGTTAATAAAAGTGTGTAACTAAATATTGTTTATTACAAGAAAGTCGTTTTAACGACGTCACTTTGCTGAAATCGGCAATTAGAAACAAAAAGAAGATCGATATGCGATATATATATATCGATATACAATATTATAAATGTTTACATAGACAAATTTTATTCCTGCTCAAAAAGTCCTGCTACTTAGTATAGTAGTATTACGTGCTGTTGCAACAAAAATATTTTATATCGACGCGATTTAACGTTAAATTTTTAATGATAAGAAACATGGGAAATAAGTCGTTTCCTCGCGATGACGGCTTTGTGCGTTCCTTAAATAAACTGTAGTAAACAATTTATATCGTCCTGCGACTGTGTGCTAACTTCAGGAACGCACACTCCCCTTAACGGCGGGAAATGAGGCTCGTAAACAATACTCCGCGACGAAAGACAAAGGTGCGCGAGGCGTGACTATTAATCATCGTTAATCATAATCACGTCAAAGTGGCTTGATAAACGTTCCTGCTAATGTGAAAATCTAGTACGAAATAGACGAGACGATTTATTGTGACGAGACACTATTATCAAACTTTGAAAGTGCGCAGTGGAAACGAGGAAAACACTCGATACGCGTAGCTGATGTACGCGCAGTATTATCGCGCACACTGATAGCGAAAACCTATCACCTGCTTGCACTTTCCGATCACGATTTCATTCGCCCTCGTGTTTTGCCCTCGTCCCCCTCGCTGCGTCTCTCTCTCTCTCTCTCTCTCTCTCTCCTACCGCCAGTCCAGCAATTAACCTAAGTGCGAGATTCGCAAAAACGGATTTCCCGAAAGCGTGGCGTTAAATTAACGTTTGCCGGCTCGGATTGTCGGATCGGCTTGTGCCAAGCGGAAATCGCGGAAAACGAAGTCGAAGGGGTCGATTTACAAAAAAATATATACCCCGCGATTCGTCCGACGATCGATGACACAAGCTCTTCACCTGCGATTGTTCTCCTCTGTCGCGTTAAAAGAAAATAACGAATTCTCGTTGAAAGAATTTATTAAATATCAAACTGTCAGTTTTGCGTGTTCGTAGAAAACGTGAGATATTTTTAACACAGATCTAATGAGAAACTCTCTTTGCATTAGCATTGAAGTGTACAAGTTCATCTATTATTTTTTCATTAACAGATACGTGTATTTGTTATAAATAATTTTCAACAGATGCGGGGGGTTACGAAAATGACAGTCGCGAGACCACCGTCGTTTGTATCCGCGGGAGATAACATTATGAATCCGCAGCGAGACGGACAACTCAAAGACACTTTTTCTTTCCCTTACACACGAAGGATATATTACATCGCGCCGGATTTCGGACATGACCATTTATACATGTAATGTGTGTATATATATATATATGTATGTACTTTGAGAAAAGAGAGCTCAAAGATCCGCGGGAACGGAAGCGATAGTGAAGAAGCGGGAGAAGAACGGCAGCACGTGCGGTCAGATAAGAGCTTTTCGATCGAAACTTGGATTTTGTTCCGTCGATCGAAGGTCGAGATGCGAGGGGTCGAGGTGGCACGTATACATTTCGCCAAACGAGTTTTCTCGGCGCAACGTGACGATGTGTGTATGTATGTATGTATGTATGTATACGTGCGGCTGCTATCGGAAGAAAGGTGGATGAAAGAAGGATCTCCTCGTGCTGTAATAGCTGATTCGATAACGAGTTCTTTCGTCGAACTGCGCGCGGAACGCTTGCGGTCGGATTTGTTTCGGAACCGCTCGTTTTTCGAACGAGCGACGGACGAGAGGCGAAGGATAAAAAGAAAGACTTGTACGAGGGAGTGGCTTGTGAAAGAGAAGGATATGGAGGGAAGAAGAGGAGGATTTGGTACCGCCGCCGCCGCGCCGCGGCCGCGGCCGTAAAGAAAGAGAAACGCGGCCGCGCCGCTGCTCGAATACGCGAGCGGGCGCGCAAAAAAATAAATCCTTTTTATTCAAACCCTCCGCGTAGCTGAATATATCCGACGCTCGATGCCACCCCTCGAGGATTAATCCGTCGCCCGTGAAGCGATAAAGCAGATTTGGTCTCTCTTTCTCTCTCTCTCTCTCTCCGACTATTTCTACGCCGGTTGAGTCCCTAATGAGATTTGTTGTCGCTTTAAATCGCACGCACGCGGCCAACCAGAGGTATCCGCTTTTTCAATCTTCGTTATTTCTGCAGCCGCGGCTTTCGGTTGTTGTACGGTTATTTCCATCCGGAATCCTTTTACATCGTTTCCCGAAAATTGCACGCCGATGCTCGCAATCTGCTATCGCCCGATTTTTCTATATAGTCCCGAGACTGTTTTTCTCCCGAGTAAGATTTTTCTCGTATTCACGTTTGTGCAATTTATTTTATCGAATTTACCCGCATGAAACGTTCGGCTTATCTGTGCGCAATATCGTTTCTACATAGAGTTTGATTAACGATTTTCTTCGTTTATTATTCAATGGCAAACTACGTCATTTTTAATAGTTACATTGTGCGTTCGTGTAAGTGTAATAATTTATCGTCAAGTCTAAATATAAATTCATGCCACATCTGTTTGTGCTCATTCCCTCTCTCTCTCTCTATCTCTATCTCTTTCTCGCGCGCGCGCGCGCGTTCTCAGTCGGGTTTGATATATTCCACTCGAGATCTTTCCTGACACTAGTTTTCCCTCGCGCGATTGTTAGCACACAAGATCGCGTAAACGAGTACTTGGCCCGTGCATATCAAGCAGGTTCTCGTACACGTTCCTGTTTCATTGATCAAGGTTCATTGTGATGCGCTGCGCACGGCCCTGATCCACTCGTGAGAACTTGCGGCATTCGATCGCCCGTGTGTGTTTGCGTGTGTGTGTTCTCGGTGCGCAAACGTGTCACATACTTCTTACTTGCATTCCTTTGATTGCGAATTCTGTGTGATTGACACAGTGTTCTTAATTAAAATACGCTCTAGATTGAAATTGAACGAGCATTACGCGCGGCGACTTGCCGATGAGAAAAAAAAAAAAAACGAAAAAAAAGTAGAAAATGGCACGGTACGCAAAGCGTGTGAGATTGTTATCGCATGTCGCGTTTGAAAACAAAGCAATTTTGTAAGATGACCAACGCGCGACGCGTTTGTCACTGAAAATCCTTCATTATGGTAAAATTAGTTCGGAGAGCTTTTATCTCTCTTGTTGTTGCTTCGTCATATTTCGATCCCGGTTAAATAATTCTCTTTGTTGTCTCAAGTATTATTCCCGCCCACGTAATCATCGCGCGACACAGATAACAAACATATATTTACTCTACGTTGTATATAATTGTGGAAAAAAAATAAAAAAGAAAACTGTTCTAGAGGAAGGGGAAGGAGGTAATTTTCGTTGCCGCTATCTCGACGCGGCAACAAAAACAATTTTATAGAAATTATCAGATCACCACGGAGGGCGTAGCCGTCCGGAAAGTTACCGAAACAGATATCGCGCCGCGTTTCTTTGCTATACGTGACGCGGCGTGCAGACCGCGATGCAAAAACAAAAAAATAGAAGAAAAAAAACGCTGAATCGACGGCGAGTCTCCCGATCGTCATCCCGACGCGTGTTTGTGTGTGTGTGTCCATTCAGCGATCCAGTCACGGATCATAAATCGTCGGCGATATCGACGAACCGTCGTCGTCGTCGTCGTCGTCGTCATCGTGAGAGACACGCACGTGAACGATGCCACTGTTAACGTGCGTTTCGCTGGAATTCCGGTGTCTGTTACATCCCTCCCGTGTCCCAAGGACGCTGCGGATGATCAATGTGGGTCAATCGTAGCGTCACGACCCCCGTCCTGACCCTCCGCTACATTGCGGACATGCGTCTTCTTAGAGGGTTACGGGAGGGCAGCCTTCGATTGCAGCCGCGTTGCAAATTGCGACTCTCGTCGCTCGCATTGTGGCCGGCGTGCCTTCTCCGGAATAGGTATGCGGAGTGCATAACGACCCGACCGTCTCGCGGCATTCCGGTGATTATTTAACAATGACTCGCGGATAAAGCGCCGCGCATTAAATCCAACGAGCGCGATAGGGGGTGCTTACACGCCCGGGATACACGGGCGGACGATGGAACGTTGAAGAAGAAACAGATCGAATGTGTGTAGCTCGTTGGACGGTGCGAGTAAAGCGATTTAATAAAAAAAAAAAGTGCGAATTTATATGCCGATATCGAGAGCGAGTTTCTTTTTTTTTTTTCATATCCTTTTGTGCGAGCAATAAAAGAGGTAAATCTGAAGTCATTCGTAATGTCACGAACGCGCAAGTATTATAATTTCCAACACGTGCGCATATCTCACGGAGGAAACTGCACACATACTTGCGTATTTAAATCTTTTATACAAAGTTTCACGTCAGAGTGTTCGTGATTTTTGTTTTACATCGAAGCAAGTCTCAAAAGGCGCAGTCTCTAATAACATCTTCTCGTTGTATCATAAGCTTCGTGTACGTACGTGTGTATGCTCAACTGCCGAACGTGCTCTTTTCACGTCGCGCCGTGCCGCCATTTCGTGTCGGCGGTTCATTAAAGTTGCTTAGGACAAATTTGCCGCGTCGCGGGGCGGACGTAGCAATGGAACTACGTCGAATCACGGGATTCGCGCCTGCGGCATTTTCCGCCGTTGCAATCGCATTTCCGTGTCGCGTAGACGCGTGCGCGCGCGCACGTGCGTTAGCAACACGCTATATATCGGCGCCGAAACGCAAGCTCGGAAACCCCGGGTGTTAAGGCACTTTAATGAAGTTGTACGCGCGCGTCGCGGCAACGACGGGTCGCGCGTAACACGAGTGACATTGGTCGGCAGTGTATCCCAATTCCATTCGAACTTTATGGGCCACTGCGATAACGGCCTTCCGTCGCACGAGTAGAGAACACACGTCAGTCGCCCCGCTTGCCGCTCGCGTACGCACCTCCACGTATCCCATGCTGGGCGTTCGGAAACGTGCACACACGCGCCTCGCACCACTCCGTCACGTTGCACACGTCGGGAGGAATTGCCGTGTCCCGTTTGCATTTTACGCGGAGGAATAATCAGTGTCTTGAGATGATGTCGCGATCAGTACTTGAAATATTTTATGACTCACTTGGGGTCTGTGAAGAAGTCATCAAAGAGCAAACGTTCGCGTCTTAAACTAAAGATCGATAAGAAAATCACCTTTTTAAATATCTTTTTTTTATTATTATTATTATTATCCAACTATTATTCAACTACATACAGTAGCTTCTCTTTCTCGTTTTTTTTTAATTTTGATTTCACAACTTCAACACGCTAGGATTGATTTCTGTGTGCATTTTTTTTACGTAATCAGATAAAAACGTCGTTGTCATATGGAGGCCGCGCGATAACTTTTGGTTTCTTCGACATGTGTCTTGTCGTGATAGTCCGATATATATGGCACGCTTGTCAATATCGTATCCCGCGCAGACATCGCTAACGACTTGCCAAATATGTGTCTTAATGCGTACACGCACGTCCGTTAGCGCTAATAAGGCTCTCATGAATAGCGAACGCTATCGGATCATCGACGCCAGACGTGCATTTGCAGCTGTGCGTGTGGCGCGACGTACGTGCGGTTGACAGAATATGGGTATCGATACAGCGAATATGGTTTGCATATGCGCATACATCGGGCCCTGCCAGATGTGTACGTCTGTGCGTCATGCATACCTGCGCGCATCCACGGCGAACGCGGATATCGCGGCCAAATGAGATATAAGGCACAAATCCGCCGTAGCAGCTCCGTTGAGACGACGAGGACGTTGCGCTGTCGCGTATTAACGCTATCAATTACGCGTAAACACAAGATGGATCAGCAACATAAACATATGACGACTGTTTACTCTAGCGTGTCAAACGATATTAAAACGCGGCAAATATATGTCAGTTCTTGTTACAAGAGAGAACAGAAAGAGAGAGAAGCATAGAATATTTAAAATCCAATTTCTTGCGTGTCTTTTGTATTCTCAAGTTCTCATTTTTACTCCCGCTCGGTGCCTACGTCCGACATCATAATCGAGTTTCCAAACTAAACAAGAGTTGCGAGAAAGACTATACACGCTCGTCTCTTTTTTTCTTCTTCTCTCTTCCTTTCTTTCTCTCTATCCGCTCTTCATCGGGCGCACCTGCGTCATAAATGTTTAAAGCCCGTTTCCGCGGACTTGGCTCAAGAACAAGTAGTAGTGATAAAATTCCAGAGAACGATTAGCCGAGTCTCTAAATAAACTCGGCGCGCAAGTTCTAGACGAAGTAGGAACAGTAGTCGGGCTATAAGTTACGTAAATAGATCCGTCGTGCTTGCACGCGCGAACGGCGATGCACCTGCAACTGCAACGCATCTATTACGCGCGCGCGCGCGCTCTGTATCGGCTAGTCGAACGCGCGAACATGTGGCAAGTCGAGAGTTTCTTGCTGCGCGACTAGAATAGACTCGACGATATGTTGTACAACGCAATAAAAATAAAAATAATAATAATAATAATAATAATAATAATAATAATAATAATAACCTCTCGATTCAATTGATACGTACGTAAAATGGGACTTTTTATACAATGAGCGACGCGGACAAAAAAAAGTACACGTGGCTTATTTCTCGATCTTTGATACGTCGTCGCGCTCTTGCATCACAATTTCTGCGAACGACGATACGTTATTACGTAACGGCAGTATGCGTGCGACGACAATAAAAATCCGTCGTTACATCGCGTATGTGCAACGCGTAGCAATAACGACTGCGAGTTACGAGCGCCGTTGGACGGAACGTTTGTCTTGTATTTTTGCAGCTCGGCGCGCGTCATGCCGACACAGGCGGCCTATCAACTTGGAATTATTAAAATTTACGTTCATCTCTTGAGGAAAAGAGACAGAGAGAGAGAGAGAGAGAGAGAGATAAACAATAATTTACTAGAAGAGAGGAATTTTTCGCATTTGCAAAATTAAATTCTTACGGATAAAATTTAAATACAATTTGATATATTTTTATTATTAAACATTTTTTTTCAAATAGAAGATGTCTCTTTTGGGAGAGTTGAGCTTTGTTTTAAAAACATTTTAAAAATATGATTATTGATTTTTCTTAAATAAAAATAAGTCTTTCTTCGTCGAAATCGATACGCGTCTGGCCATAAAACTTGGAAGCGCGCGATGACCATTAATTTGAACATAAATTTAGGACTACGTTTTCCATAAAGTTTCCGGAGATTAATGTAAATAAATTGCTTAGTGGGAAACTACCTTCGTATGAAGTATGTAAGATGCAGTTTGGCTTAAGAATCTTCTCTCTCTCCTAAGTTTCTTCATTATCGCTCCCCGCGGTGTCCTCCTCGGCGAGGAGAAGCCATAAAATTCCTCGGAACCCATGAAATGTAATTCGCGGGAGCGATTAACTGTTGAGAGACGGTTCTTTTTGACTATTCTTTCTTCGAATAGTCATCTCTCTCTCTCTCTCTTTCTCTCTCTTTTGTGCGCCGCCAGTATATGCCAAGTGTCCATTAAGGATGATGAGTAACCGTAACGATATTATACGAGCAGAGATGGGTCACGTCGGGAACGATGAATAAATTCCTGAGAAAGCTGGATTCCGCGTTCCGAAGTAATTGTATACTAGCTTTCCTCGCCCTTCGTACCAGGCATTTTCGCCGGATTTAGAAGTGACAGAAGTTAGTTTTATCGCTGTTTTTGTTCCACGAAGTATTCGTCTTGTTTTCCTTTCTCTCTCTCTCTCTCTCTTTCCGGTCGTTTTTCTCCGCATTTTTCCGACAATTATCGATTATCGACATTGTGGATTAAAAAAAAAACTGCAAAACAACGCATATACGTAACAGGTTGCGGCTATTAAATATTGTACATATT
>QVNW01002405.1:0-22789 GCA_014825475.1 Pseudomyrmex flavicornis
GTACGTGATTCTACATTGTAATCTATTTTCAAAAAGTTTGAACGTCCTGATAATCACATTGATAATTCTCTAAGGCAACGTATGGAGCAGCCCACAAAACCCGGCAGTTATTAAAAAAAAAAAAGAAAAAACAATCAAATATCTTGATTATTATTATTCGGATTACTGACTCAGTAAGGATTGGTGGTTTTGCTTCTGCGAAGGGAAAAGAAGATAATTACTTCTTATCTTAAAGAGATAAGCTAATTACTCTCTATTAGAAAGCATGGATGCGGAACCAGTGTTAGAAGATGGTGAAATTGTCGACGATGAGGTTAGATGCTATAATTGTACTGAATATAGTAGACTTAACCTATATGTAGCGCACAGGTTAGATATGTTTAATGCTCCAGTCTAATTTTTAATTCAAACGTCTTGAGAAACTTGTTATTGAGAACGATATTCTTTTTGATAATTAGTTTTTATTGTTTGCATAAATGTTTCTTGGAGTTTTGTTGTGTGAATATACATGTATGTGTCAATCAATATAAACTTGCTTGTATCAAGTCAGAATAGCCCAATATCTTAGCTCAATATCTACAATAAACATAGTTTCTAATTAATGTTTCATTATTTTCACAAATAGCCAAGTGACATCTTTGAAACATACAAAATCTTAGAAAGACCTCACATAGCACCACCTGCTACAAATACATGTGCAAAAATGGGTTACAGTGATGAATCTGATGAATCTGCAGATACTGAAAGTGATTCTGATTCAGATTCTGCGCATACTGTTAAGAAAAGACCTAAACTTAAACTAAAGAAACACAAAAACTTTTCAAAAGACTGTCCAAGCAGAAATGATAAGTACAATGTATGGTGTACACAAGTGCAAGAAGAATCACTAACAGAAGACTTAACATTGTGTGGTGTTACAAAGAAATTACAAGAACGCAGTGTTGAAAGTTATAACTTCACTCTTTCAAGATACATGTCAAATGGCAGAGAATCTCATAATCGTAACAGTTCTGATGATGATAAAGATATTGAACAAAGAGTAACTAACAAGAGAACAAATTCAGACAGATATAACATAAAATTGAGATTAGGTAAGAGAAAAAACTTGATGGATTTGGACAATCAGAAAGGTTCTGTTAGAATAATAGCAGACTTGTCCACAACTGTGGAATCAACAGATGCTGATGTTGCCACTGATATAACAACTAAACTTAGTGAAAGAAAGGATCTTCTTATAAGTAAGTAGAGAGAGAGGCATCTAAAATTTTTTTATATACGAGACATATATATATATATATGTGTGTATTTATTTTCTATATATTTACTTTTATAGGACGAGTGGTAGATATAATTGGTAAAGAGAAAGCTATTGATTTCTTTCAAAAAACAAGGAAGATAGAAGAAGACGGCGGAATGTTAATAATGAACGGATCTCGTAGAAGAACCGCCGGCGGAGTATATTTTTGGTTGGTGAAAAATGACAAGCATATCCCACAAGAAAAAATAAGAGAAATATTTTACTACGATCAAAAAGAAACCAGCGAACAAAGAAAAAAGGCCGATGCTGATGCAAAAAGACAAAAAGCGCAAGAACTAATGAGAAGTTTTGAAAGTAAATAACGTGTTTTGTAAATTACTTATTCTTTTTTTTTTTAACGGTGAAAATTCATAAGAGTATTAATGCAAACATAAATTTATCCTTAAAATTGCAGACGGATCCGAAAAGGATTTACCAGCTTTGTTAACGAGAGCGGAGCTTTCGACCAGAGAAATTGCAGAGCAAGCGAGATTACGACGTGGAGAAGGTATGGACAGAATGCCAGTTGACTCGGATCGCACTGTATCGAATCCACCACCTAGTCCAGTAACGGATGATCCGGATCACTCTGAACATCCATTGGTACAAAGACATGTCCAAGATTATACTGACGATTTTCTCGATATCGGAGTAGATATAGATAGTATGGAAGTACTTTAAAACTGTGTTCTAGATTTTCTGTTTGCACATAACATAATAATGTTTGTACAAAAGTATATAAACTACACATACACACGTACACACACACACAACACACAAATATATATGTGCATAATAAGGGAGTACTTTTTGTCCTGTTCACAAAAATAACGAACTCAAGACAGTGACGAAATTTGCTTGACTCGTGTTTGATATCTTTATTTACAAAATTTGTGTTGACATGGTTTATTATAGAGTTTTGTCACTTGATATTATATCTTACGTTTAACAAATTGGCAACATTTATAAACGTGAGTAATGAGAATTCTTGACGTTAAATAGCCATATAAATGTTATACATTATGTAAAATTACATATGTATAGAAAAACGTATAACATATACATCAAACGCCTAAATAAATTTTATAAGTTAGAGCACACATACAC
Organism: Pseudomyrmex flavicornis; assembly: GCA_014825475.1. Lineage (NCBI taxonomy): Eukaryota > Metazoa > Arthropoda > Insecta > Hymenoptera > Formicidae > Pseudomyrmex > Pseudomyrmex flavicornis. Next base: position 2,405 of record QVNW01002405.1, read on the forward strand.
AAACGCGTAATCTTTGTATATAACATCTGTTATATAAAGGGAAGATTTAGAAAAAAAATTGTATAATTTGTACAATATATATTAAAATTGACACAGTATACATGTTTTCTGTTTATTTTACGTCAAAGTCTCCTTCTTCAAAAATAATAAAAAAAGTTTTAAGAGACAAACAAGAATGAGATAGTTAAGAGACATAATAAAAGAAAAAGAAAAAATTATTAAGAAAATAAAGAAAAGTCTTAAGATGCTTGGTTCGTGCTTTCTATTGTATAAACTCTCTATAATTTGATATTATGGATGCGCAAAGTTTGTTCCATAATAAATTTGCAAAAATGATTTATTGCCAACACGCTTATATTTATCGATCAATTTTATAATGCCTATGTGCAATTTACATTTTATACAAGCAATAAATTATATAATATTAAGTAAACAATTATCACTTATCGCACTAACGTGTGCTCTGCTCTTCGTATATATATATACATAAAAGTTTGCAGCTATAGTTTAGCTATAGTTTAGCAAAACACTTGAGCCAGCAGTATTTAGCGAGTATTGAGAAGATTGGGAGATCGCGCGTAAACTTGTGATATTATACAATAGCTCTTCTTTCAATTTTGGATCAAAGCGCAAACATTCTAGAAAATTTTAGGTAACTTGCTTTTTGTTTTAGAACTAGGCCATAAATTTTCTCGGTCACCCGAAAGGGCCAATGTAAGAGAGAAAAACTTCATTGCGTATCTGCATGTTTCAAATGATTAAAGATTTTAATAAAGTTGCGCCATTCGTTAAAGCAAAGGATCAGTTCAGTCATAAAATTGTCAATTTTTAATAACTTATTCAGAAATAATAAAAAAGTGATATAAAAAATAAGAGTTATGTAATGATAAATTCAAGAAGAGTATATTTCAAAAACTGTAAATTACCTGATGTTAGAAACGTACCAGATGTAATAATTTTAATTACTCGTATAGCTTAATATTTAAGGTTTTTCTATGAACAGTTTTAAGTTAATTGTTATCGTGATCCTCAGAGATGCAAGATAAGCAACAAACTCAGTTGTATTGAAAACATAGACTATAAAAATCGAGAGAAATGAAATATGTTACATTTTCAGGATTTTAAACTTCTATGCGAGATATCGCGAACAGGTATCAGAGATGGCTACGTATTTTTCAGCTTTCAGGATCACAAAATTATGATATTTTTGAAGAAAAACAAAGCTATACGATGCAAAAATTGTACACTTGTGTCATTTTTTTCTAACACGATGAAAGTTATATATACCTAATACGATAGATATGCATAAATCAGCACCAGAGTCGAGTTGCTTAATTATTATTTTCGGTTTGACATAATGACGATAAAAAATCGTCGTAGTGTTGCATATTAGTTTCGAACGTTTCCAATTGTTTCGCAATGTCTCCCAGTTGTTCCTCGAGCGTTCTTTCTTCGGTGAAGGCTTGCAGTTGCGGAGCACTTTGACACTCGCGATAAAATGCTCCTACGTCACTATTGGTATTCGTAATAGCGAAAGGGGTTTTCTGTAACAACAACAGTCATTATTCGATTCGTGTATATTACTCAGTGTAAAATTTGCCCCCACAACCTGTTTAAGAATAAATAAATAAATAAACAAACATAAAATACTTGTGTGTTCTACTTTAGGCAAATTTTACACTCTGAAAGCCAAGTGACATAATGTGTTGTGGCATTGTGTTCGGATTAGGAGTATCAATTACCAAATCTACCATAATAAAATCATCGTTGGCACTAGTCATTGAACAACTACTTCTTCTAGATCCGTTCTGTAAGGCGCATTTCGAAATTGACGTGTCATTACTGAGTCTTTCGTTATTTCCGTTGTTGTTATCGACTGCAGTGGCTGCCGCAGTCTTTATAGGATCCACTAGTGACACCGGGGGAGGAGAAGTTTGTTTAGGTGTTAACAGAGAACTAAACGGTACGTCTGGTATCACAAGATCCTCTTCGTTAACAATGACAGGCTTGTTTATCACAAACGCGCCAACTTTGATGGTATCGCTAAGGGACTTTGATGTTTCGTCGCTACAAATATAAAAAATGCATTTCGTTAAAGTGTCCAGAAAGTTTGTTAGATGCAAACTCGAGTCTTTAAAAGATTTGCAGCATTTTATTCACTGACCTCTGCTGATAACGCGCATGATGTGGACTCATATCCGAATGAAAATGATCACTCTTGAGCATGATGGAATCTCGTCCCTTGTGAGTAGGTGATATAGTCATTTTTGTCCTATAAGAGACCGATAAATGTATGGTACCCACCGGAGTGCACAACTGACCCACTCTCACTTGCTTGTAGTTATCACCTGTTTTATGTGAAATAAATGAGTCTCACAATTGCAGCAATAAATACACAAGCATAAAATAAATACACATTGAAGGTTTATACCTAAATTGTGTAGCTGAGGTTCTCCCATATATATTCGATAGCACATGGTGTAAGAGTCAGATCCTTGGCGTCTGCTTAATTTATAAGCTGGTGTAACTCTCAATACAGACAGTAGAGATTTTAATAAAATTGCCATTCTGTTGTATACAGTATATGTTACTCGCACAGTTGGATCACTCTGTTCCGGCAGCACACCCAAGCTCCAAGTTTCCAAAACCATTTTGTCACCTTCCACTGTTTTCAGAGAGATTTCCACACAGAGAGGTACAGCAGAACTGACTATCTCTCCGCACAGTGCTCTCTTAGCATCAGCTGTTACTTCTGGTAACTCTTTTATTGCTAGATTAAACTACAATCACATGCATTGCTTCAAATGTATGAAAAATATAAGTGCAGTAGCACGTATAATATGTAAATTGTTCAATTTATCTGGTAACAACTTAATAATTCTTTTCATTTATCTAATGATATAAAAACAAACTTTTCTTACACATACATATATGTATGTATAAGAATAGCATATTACCAGATAAATTGCACAAATTAAAGCAAATGTTTTGTTCCTTTACCCAATCTCCAGCAGAGGAATCTGGTTTACAAGCAGTGTTAACTTTCTGACCTGATCTTGCTTGTATTATGACCTGGGCAGCTCTGAGAGCCAAATACTTGGTAAATTTTTCTAACTCCTTTCTATCCTGCATACTTATTTGCGTTGACATCGTATACAACCGTAATAATAATGTGTGTGACTAGCCTCATAAATGTTTTCTCAAACAAGTACGTTGTGGGGCAGCAACGTAACAGCACATCCTTGGTTGGCAAAACCGCGTCTGTGTTAATTATCTACTGGAGTACTCACTCACTTCGGGCTCTGTATACTACCTTTTCGCTCGTAAGTTTCAATTTTATAAACAACTCTATTCGTACACGTGGCCTGCTTCCTTGAATTCCTACAACTCGTACTTGACATCATCATCGTAGCGTACACGTAAGTAGGAATTTTCCTTTTTTATATTAAAAAAAAAAAAACAATATACCACAGAACAATAAAAAAAAGTCGTTGTTATCAGTTTTGTTGTGAAATACACGATAAAAACTAGTCACTACACGAGAGATGCTAGAAACCTAGAAATCAATCCGAAATCTTCGCCCAAGAAGATGGTTCAATCCGTTCAATGCTGTGTGGTAACTTGGCTAATACTACTTGTGTGCAGTTCTTCAAGTCTGATCAACTAGGACTTCGGAATTGAAATCTGACCAATTGGAATAAAGCGTTCCATCGAAAGCGAGATTGACTCTCTCGTTGGTTAGGTTAGAAACTCAGTTCTATCCGTAATATGATACGAACTTAAGTTTCGCTACAAATGGTTTGAAGCGTTACGCAGAATGAAGCATTATTTGTAGCGCAACTTGGATCGCTACCATCCTGGTTACCACCAGAAAGATGCCTGAGAGCGGTCAATCCGAACTAAATAATATTTTAATTATATTTTTAAATTTTTGATTTGAATCTTCGCTAAATCGGAATATTATAAGTTATCGGCTTAGTTCGCTTCTCCGCTAATAGCAAAGCTCCTGTCACTTTCTGTGATCCTGCTACAAAAGTTGAATTTACCGACTAGAAATTACCGACATAACAGACACTTAGTGCCACTTACTTTATCTTTATACCTCTCCTAATACGTCCAAGTTATCGGCCGAGTCAGTTCACCTCTCTCCTGGTAGAGCTCTTGTCACTTTCTGTGATCCTGCTACGAAAGTTGAATTTACCGACTAGAAATTACCGACATAACAGACATTTAGTGCCACTTTCTTTAATTTATACCTCTCCTAATACATCTAATTTACCGACTGAATCGGTGAACCTCTTTGCTATTCCTACCTCTCCTGGTAATAGAGCTCCTTTCACTTTCTGTGATCCTGGTAATAGATTTGAAATTCAGCCCGATTTTCTCGGCGTAGCGGCCGACTTTCTCGCTTGAATCTTCAGCGAAAAATGCTTGTATCTCTTACATTAATCATCAAAAATAAATGAAATTTTGCATACAAAGACCTTAGAGCTTTTATTACAAAATTAGGATAACAAAATTTCAAAAGTTATAAAAATGTAATTGTTATTAAAAATTTATAAAAGAAGATGTTTGTTCATATCCTTTCTGTCGTCTCAATACTTGAAGCAACCCTCTGATTGGTCAAACACTGCGCATCTCGGCAACAATACACCTTGTCTTCTTACATCATTCTCACGTACGCGTTTCTCTCTCCATCGCTCGGAAGTATGACCGCCCTGATATTTGGAATCGGCGTAGGATTGTTTATCATCTTGAGTTTGTGGGTGCTGGCCACGCTGATATTTGTAGTTTCGCTGCGCGTTGAGAAGAAGGTCGGCGTGATCGCTATACTGCTCGTGAGCGCGATCACGATCATTTTAATTAGTGTGCCGCGCGCGTCCGAAAAATCCGCTCCTTCCGAGGTCAAGGTAAGCGGCAGCTTCTTTTCGTAACTCTGATGTGCATTTATTTATAGAATTTATTTATATATTCTCGATGTAGCGCACACAAAGAAATAACACGGGATTTAACAGATTCTGTCTCATAGTTTTGACACTTCCGAGCGTTACGATCAAGTTAACGGTGTTCTACAAGTGTTCGTCACACAACACATAAAAAAAAATACAAGTATTGACATAATAGTTCAATTAAAGTGCGACTCGCGCTAAATTTTAGCTTTTTACTCTTGGAAAAATATTTTTAAACGCGTTTATATACAGGAAGCGTTTGTAATGACACTGTAAACTGCAAATTTGTCAGTGAAAACTTTTGTTCTATTGATTAAATTTGAAAAAAAATTGTATAGAGAGATAAAAGTAGTGTAACATTGTGAGCACAGTAGTTTACACTGCACAAATTATACAAGTAGATAGTTTTTGTTCCTGCTGATTGAGAAGTTTTTGTGCCTTACAGGTGTATGATCGGCTTTTCCTGTGGCGTATACTACTTCTGGTGTTGCTTATCATCTCCTCCCTAGTTTCCCTTGTAGGATACATTAAATTTGGTTTACTGGAAACTATTAGACCAGTTAGAAGATCCAGCTGGGTTTTATAATTCATCATTATAATATTATCTGCTTGGTAGGGATATTTTTATTTGAGCAACAATAAAGATATTGTATAAACTCAAAGAGATTTATGTTGTAACTTTTATGTTTAATGATAAAAAAATTATTTCTCTTTAATATAATTATAATGTAACACTCGTTTTTATTTATACAGGTACCTTTGTGCTTCCTTCTGACAAGCATGAAGATTGTGCAAGACTTGCTTTACAAATGATATTGTTGTACACATATAAATAATCTTCGAAATTTGCCATAACATTAAAACAAAGGGACAATGTTGTGCGGTGTAAGAAATTGCATAACGTCTGGGATAAGGTGTATTTCATTATTTCGTCAAAGTAATAAGCGGTATGAGATAAACAACAATAGTGAATTTGTAAATAAGGTAATGAATGGCACGGTGCCAGTCATAGTCAATTTTCATGCGGACTGGTGTGATCCATGTAAAATATTAACACCCAAACTAATAGAATTGATAGAACCTATGGAAAAAGTAGATCTCGCTATCGTTGATGTTGAAGAAAATCCAGAATTAGTGCATGTTTTCGAAGTGAAAGCTGTACCTGCAGTAATAGCAATTTCAAACGGCATAGTTGTAGATAAGTTCATTGGTTTAGTCAATAACGAGATGATAGAGAATCTAATACAGAAGCTAACACATGAAGGACCAATAAATACAGAAAATGAGAACACCAAGACGTAGTTGTGGTAAAGCACACTGGTAACTTTCTATAATATACATGTAATCACCTCAATGCTTCCATTTTCTCTATAGACTATTTTCATATGTGTAGAGAAAATGTCAATTTCAAGTTACTCCGTCTGTGACTCAAGGCCTTTTTTATCTAATCAGTATCAGATAAACGTTGTATAGAGAAAGTTTTTAGATATATTTATGTTGTAAAACGTTGTATGTATTATATATATAATATATATATATATATTGTAGAGAGTGTGTGTAGATATAAAACTCTTAATGCAATATAAAAATCTATGCACTGCTCTCTAATTACTGTGTTAAATCTAATGTATTATATTAAAATAACGATACTCTATAATATGCAGAGCTTATTCGACAACTTTAATTCTCGAATCGACCAAATTTAGATATTAAAGTAGCAATTTCTTCTTAAGACGTTGAAAATGTTCCACAGAATATTCTCTGCTATAGAAGTGATATTATTATGTGAAGAAATTATATTAAAAAAAAATCTAGTATACGACAGTTCTCATAGAATCTGTGAGCTCACACGATATATTTTGAAATACGAATTTTTTTTAAATAGTTTCAAGACGCTTGTATCTTTATTTATTTAACACTTATATATTCGATATGTACAATTAACAAAAATTACTTAAAGTTCGATTTATATGCAATAATAAATTTTTTAAATGTATTTTTGCGTTATTGTATGGATATATGTGTGCGCGCGGTGATATTTTTAAAATACGTATTTTATATGTGTATATATATAATATGTATATTTTCCTAATATATTAACTTTTAACTTTCTTTAAGAGTAATAAAATGTAAATGTTTTAGTGCCTAATTTTGTTTTGTACATCTGTTGAATTGTACAGTATAATTTAAATACTGTTTACGCGCGAGTTTAGAGAATAAATACCTCATTGACTACTTAATTACGTGTTTTTGTGGCAGTAAAGCCAAGATAAGTCATTTATCTAATCTGATTTTAATTTCTCGTTTATTGTTGAATGTAAAACAAATTTGTGTACAGTCAATATATGAAAGTACTGCTCATTAAAGATAATATAGTAGGCCAGAGATATAATAAAGATTATTATTCCACGTGTGTATATCTATATATATGTATATATTATAACTTTCTGTGATAAAAGAGCACCCACCCGCGTCTTTCGGCAGCAAGCAATACGTGAATGTGTTACCAACAATTAAAAGACTAGCTTATAATCTTTTTTTTTTGTCATCAGTCAGGTGTTTATCAAGACACCATGATAAGGCAATGCTGTGAATCTGTAGTCACTTGCAAAAACCTATTTTTCTTCTTTTAGTTGCCATATACACACTTACGCACTTACACGATGACGATCTAATAATAATTTCGGATTTACAGAATTTTTGCAAGCAACCATGTGTATGTGTGTGTATTTTGTGTCCTTTCTCATATTACTTAAATAATAAATTTTAAATAATAACCAGTATAATACGTCTTCCGAATCACATTTCGCAACACATTTGTCACAAAACATAAAACAAAAATTAGTTTACAAGAATTATGTACAAACTAGAAGAAAAAGAAAAACTAGAGAAACAATATTCGTAATTCTCTTTCGAAAATAACAATGTTTCATTTTATCAAATGATAAAACATTTTATATATATATTCGTCAGTGCATTTACACGTGATTTTCGCGTGATCACTTATACATCATCTGACACAAGATGTATCCCGTAGATGCAAATGCATTGTCGGCTAGCGGTCTTACCTGTCGTACAAGTGCAATAATGTCAAGTGTGAGTTTGTGGAGGAGCTTTTTTCTTTTTTCTCTTTTTTTTTTTTTTTATACACGGTGGCGCGCGGATATATGGAAATGTATGAAGGGGGAGAGATAATACCGCTATTTCAGTACACACACGGATATGTTCCTGTAACGAGGCGATCTTTTTCCATGGCCCCGCGAGATTTATACACAGACTCAGGTAGAATAAATTTCTGGACGCTTCTCGAGGTCTGCAGTAAGTGTGTTGCGCGATGTGTATTTACAATTACCTATCTACATTGTTTTTTTTTTTTTTTCAGTTTAAAAAAAGAGAATTATAACAAAATGTAGAAAAACGAATGACAATTTATGTACAAATTCTCTGTCGATGCCACTTGTTGTTGTACCGATTACGTACTTGTTGTACCCATCACGTGTCATCTATACAACGACAGTATATAATATATGTATGTATATATAAGAGATATATCTTCTCTCGTTTTTTTTTACATATATATGTATGATACACAAGTATATAATTCATAAATAGTATGCTTTGTATTACTACACGATTCGTTTCTCTGTTTTTTTTTTTTTTTTTTTTTTTTTTTTTTTTTTCTACTTGGAAGAGAGAAACGCGTTCGTACGCGCCGCGTTTCTCTTGTTATAATCCGTAGTAAATAATCTAGATACATCGGGCAACAAGTAACATCTGCTTATCTCTGCAAATAACATCGTATTATAATACACAATATATAATACAACATGATACAATTCGGTTTTCGGAGTAACATGGCGTTTGGCGTTCTCTGCCTTCTCATGCGACTCGCGAGAGAAGTAACAATAGTTATATATGTATCTGCGATAGTTACATGATGACAAAATATGCGTTATCTTTCTTTCTATACAGGCTTTACAACTCTCGATTTGTTTCAACGTGTTGGCGTTTCGTCCGGGAACATTCGGAGTGTACAAAAAAAACAGTGAACTTTATACTATACTATGTATTTTTTCAAGGCTCTGATAATAAAACAACAAGATATGAGAAAAGAGTTTTCTGTCTGTTTGTGTGTGTTTTTGTACTATCTATAATCTATACAATAGGTGTTAAAAACATGGGAAAAATCTATTCGGCACAATATAGCAACTCAACTTATTTTTCTTAACTGTAGTATCGAGTTTCCAAAGTCTAAATCGTCTAAGCGTGGGAACGAGCATTCTAGTATAATATAAAAAGTTCACTGAAGTAAAACTTTAACAGTTTAAGGCTCCTGGATAATCGCTGCGGCAATTTTGAATATTCAATCATGTTGAAGAAGTGAGAAAATTGTAACGCTTAAAAAATGGCTGTAATTTTAGTGAAATAAAGAATCTTGCGTAAAGCTAACATTCGATTAAATTCACAGAGCAAATGATACTTTTTTGTCGTCATCCGAGACAGCTACAACGAATATCCAGAAAGAGCTGATCCGGAATAAGGATCAAAGTGCGAAAGATGCGAACATTAACTTTGATGATTGATAAATATCATTGAATTGTATCCGACGAAACATCCAACATAAAAATAATTGATAAAACTATGGGGCAACAACGTACAAAGACACCAAGAATTTTAAAAGACAATTTTACAAGAGAAACGGAACGTATTGATATCTCAAATAAAGAGCATCAATTGAAACGAGTTGTGTAACAATATTGTGATTCAGCATGTCGTTGATCCGAATCCCCTTAAATTTAGTCCGCTTAATGGCGAGTATTGACTTCATGAAAGTAGGAAACTAGCGTTCGATATCATTAATGCATAGATTTGTTATTTTTTTTGTTTTTGTTTGTTTGTTTGTTTTTTTTTGTTTTTTTTTTGTTTTTTTTTTTGTTAGAAATTAACTCTACGTCTCTCGTTGATGGGTACACGCTATCGCGAGTTTGCGGATCGAGGAAAAAGCGTATAAAAGCTATATTAACGTTTCTGTGCTGCTTTCGGGAATATGCTAAACTTCCGCTCCCAAATCCCGCACGCCTTGCTCAGCTATCGGCACGTATTTGTCCTCAATCTTGACGAGCAGAATGACTTTGTCGACGTGCGACCGTCGATTTGGATCGCGATGGTTCGGCGACCAACGATGAACCACGCAACCCTCCATACCTCTTTCCGGCACCCAATGTTGCCAGCCGGAACGACCGCCTTGCTGTCTCATTCTTTCGTCCGGCCAGATCACGTCTATGCGCCGACCCAAATTGATTGCGTCGTATACTTGATTAGGATCCATTATCTGTTGTGGATTCAAACGTAATAAATATTTTCAATTACTTTCTTCGTGTACCGATCAGAACGTACGTAATAAATTGATTTGCAACTTGAGTTCCAAGTTCTGTAAATGCGCATTGCGATACTTACGCGAACCCTCTGATAAACTTCCTCCTTGCTCGTCTCACTCTTCGTTTCCGTTTTCTCGCTGTTACTGAGCAATCCGGCTAAACTGGCGAGTGTCGAGCTGGTTGGTTTCATCGCGGAGACAAACGAGCCTCTGTTACCACTGAAGGAGCCCGCGTTGGCACGACCAAGAGAACCCCGTCCGGTCGAACCGCCTAGTTGACAGCCAGACTCCATGGATTGCGAGCCAGAAGTATTGTGGGCCGATTGAGCGTAGCCTGGGAGAGAGTATTCATAGAAAATATAATATACGAATGTAAAACAATAAAAAAATACCAGTAAATATAAATACCAGTTTGTATGTTGTAAGTGGTCATTGCGTATACTCCATCATTTCCAAAGCCTCCGTCGTCTTGAGAGCCAGTGCCGCCCGAGGAACAACCTTGGCCACACTTTGTTCTTATTCTAAAACCAAGCACGTGTTAAAACATCGCTTCAGTTTCGATTTAAAAAAAAATTTAATTACGTGATAGTTTTCAAGCGCGAACCTGCACAAAAGTTTCAACACAGTGCTCTTTATCGTGCTGAAAGTCAACGATCCTCCGATTATCGAACATAATTGTTCGTTAGTCTCGGCGTAGCTGGTCGTTAACGGAGAGACGTAAATCGGATATCCGATCGGCTGGTCGCAGGAACTGTTGATTATGTTTCTCAAAGCTTGTTTGGCGTTCTGTATTGAACCGCGTTCCGGATTTCTATTTCTCAGATAGACCAGTTCCTGCTGCTGGCCAGCCCAGAGACCGCGAACGCATTCGCGGTTCATCTTTATCACACGGAAGCTTAAGTAACGTTTGTTAAGCATTATCACCTTGTATTCGTCTATATCTTCGGCAAGTACGTGCCTGAAAATTTCGTGACGACGTGACGCACATTTCTGACAAATATTTCTGATAGCAGTCATAAAACAGAAGAGGCAAACCTGAAGGCCAGGAGACTGGGCGCACCACTTAAGACGGCATTTCGCCAACGTGGATCTGCTTCGTGACTGATGACGAGGTTCTGGTCGTGATTTTCAATAGCCTCGAACAGAGCTGGCGATTCGGCGTATTGCTCCGGACTCATGAAATGATCTTGATGCAATTTCAAGGCCATTCTTATCCCCTTCGCGACCACGGTGCGCAACAAATCGACGTCGCGCAGAACCCACTCGTCACGAGGTGACGTTATTCGAAAATCCCCTGTATAATTAAAAATTTTTAATAAACATATTTCAAAATTGAATCAAGCTTTTAGAAAGTTTTGTGGCAAATTGAGAACAGACTTTTTAAAACAAAAAAAAATACAATCATTATAACGCGCATCGATACCTTTAAATAATGCGTGTAGCCCGTAAAGAAAAAATTCCACACTCAACAGTGAGTTGTGAGATGCAGCGCCCAATACGCGTCTTCCCAGCAGACTCAGTGCGAGACACAAAGATACAAATAGCGAATCTCGCGATCTATCCAACGACTGGAAAGAAAAAAAACACAATGTAACGTGAAATGTATCTCGAAAATATATTGTGAAGTTTCTGCAAAAATATATCGTCACCTTAATAGCTTTTCCAGTTATTTTTTTTTTTTGTTTCAATCACCAAAATTTTTTTTTTATGGACATTGATGTGATAATTTAAAGCTAAGTTTTTTCGTAGCATTAAGATGACGAGATAACGTATGAGGGTTGCTAATGTATCACCTTATCTTGTTTACCAACGCAATATTGTATCCAGTCAAGATAAACATTGCAGAAACTGCTCCGCGTGATGCCGCAAGCACGAAAATCAAAATCCAAGTCGATGTTCGCATTGAAGATGGGATCGAGATCGACGAAGTTCTTCTCGAGCGTTGGCTTTAACGCGTCGATAATGTCCGGGTTTTCCAGCCACTGTTTCAATTTGGACGACTTCGCGGTGTAAAAGACAATACTCTTGATGTAGTAAGTAATGAGCATTTTACGAAACTCGAACACCTGTAGCATAGAAACCGCCGAATTGTCAGAGATCGAGTAACCTTCGAGCACGTATTTAGCACTCGTGACTTCCCAGGCGAGCCAGCGTTGACTGAAGGCCGCGTTTACGCTAAGTACATTCGACAAATGACCCATTTCGCAGCAACAGCAATCGTTGTCTTCCTCGATGCCCTCGGAAATTGCTTCTACCTGAATAAACAAGCGAAAAACAAAAATAATCAAAACGCCAAAGTTCTGTTGGGAGAAAAAAAAACGAAATGCAGAGCAGCTTGTACCTCTCTTTGCTGGCAATACGTTCCTCGAAACTCGAGACCTCTAAGCTGGAACGTCACTAATCCGTTGCCCAGCTGAACGACGTGCACAAGGCAGTTTAAATAATCGGATGCGAGTAGAAAACAATCCCCCTGCTCGACGTTGCCCCATCGACCGAGCGCGAGATCGCCGTACAGACTGTGCTGAAGAGATCGTGTGAGTTGTTCGTAAAATATCGAGTTGAGATTGTTGTCGTCGCCGCCTAGATTGCGCTCTAGGTGCGAGGACATGCGCGTGTTCGAGGTGTCGACTCTTCGGGTCTTGTACTCTCTCTCCCAAAATTTGACCGGTCGTACGTACGACGAGATGAATATCGCGCTTCCCAACAAGGGATTCAAGGGCGTGCTGAGCATAGCCGAAATGCCAGCCTGGAGAAAGAGCATCGCCGAGTGCGGCACTGAGAATGGTTGTGCGAAAGCGTGAAACGCGCTGCCCCAGGTGATCTGCCAGGGCGCGATGTAAGTGACGACGAAGCGGATCTTGAGTAACAGTTCGTAGATCTTGGCGAACGCGATTCCGGTGATGAAGTAGTCTATCAGAAAAGTCTCGCTCAGCTCACTAAAGTCCATCTGGAAGAAGAGCACCGCGAAGACGAGGACGAGGTAGCGAGTGGACGGGTCCGAGTAGGCTGATCTTAGGGACTTGATGCCGCACACGGTGATGATGAGCGCGCCTACGCTCGCGCCGAACTTGTTGGCGATCTTCGGCGAGTACTCGGTGAGCGCGCCTAGAAAGACGACCGGATAGAGCACGTTACGTTCGAGAAAGCACAGATACACGTAGGCCTTCTCGAACCACATGATTTTTACCGGTTCGCGCACCTCAAATAGCTCGTGTTCGTGGCTACGCAACACCGGTCTCGACAGGCACAGCCACGGCCACTGCTTGCGCAGCTGCGGCACAATGTAGTGCAGAACAAAACCCAGACAGCTCACGATGCTCCACAGCACCGGATTGAGCTCCGGTTGCAAAGCGGTGAACACCGTTGTACGATGAATCCCGAATGACAAAGTACCGATCACGGCGCACACTATCACGTCGTTTTTCAATCTCGCGTTTACAGTCGAACGGAGCTTCTCCGGCAACGGATCTAACAAGTCGGTCTCCAATATCTGTTCGCGCACTTTGATCTTCACGGCCTTCTTGTTTCTCACGGTCGACGACTTGTTGGTCTTGGAGCTCGCGGTGTCATGCTGCAACGACGCGTTCTCAACCTTCTTTCTAACGGATGACTTGTTCTTGGAGCTTGTTGCTGATGCTGCTGCTGCTGCTGCTGCTGCGTTATCGTGCTGCGACGGCGTGTTCTCAATTATTCTCGCCTCTTGCTCTTCCTCCGCGCATCTGTCTCCTATCTCCGGTGGCCAAAGATTCGCTTTGAGAATGTCCCATATTACGGTAGGGTCGGAAGACGATCGGCTCAAGTGGTAGGATATCGCGACGAGCATGCCGAGAAATATGGAAAAGAGAATGTGTTGCGAGGACTTGGGTTCGAGCAGGGCGCCGTACGCGAATCCGTAAAGAAGAAGAACGGCGACCACGCTGCGACAAAGGCAGTACAATGACGACACCAGACCGGTGGTCGCGGTGCCGCCAAACAGATGAATGTCCAAGTGTTCGCAAATGTACATGAGAAACGTATTTACCTGAGGGAACAATCCCAACGAGAACATAATCGGAAAGCACAGGAGAAATATTAACAAAATGTTTCGCACTTGCATTACAACGTCGTAATCGGCGACGCGCAAACCGTAAATCCGAAAGTCCGACGATTTGAAGTTCTTCAATGCTTCGTTGATGATGAGAATCAGGCTCGAGCACAGGATGTAGTACGCCGGTCTGGAGAACACTATGATCCGATTGAAGCCGTGCGTGGGCGACGCGGCATCGGGTTGAACCGATTTCAGCAACGTGTACTGACATCCGGCTGTTACGAAACAGAACATAAACGCGAAGATGTCTCGATAGAAACCCTGTTGGAGCAGCAAGAGACCCAATCCCGCGACTACACTCGCCAACAACGTGGAGATAACGGACTCGAACACGGTTAAATTGCGATCGAGCAAGGCCATCAGCGCGAGACGATCCAAGCTCACTTTGATGTACGGCAGCTTGCCGATCTTCCACTTGTAGTAAGGTTTGCTTCGCGAGTGACCGGCGTTCAACCAATCCAATCTGCGCGCAAAGCTACCAACAAAGCCGTTCCACGATATATGACTGGTGTCCATGTCAGGTTCTTGTTGATTTCTACGCAACGTTAGCATGCGGTTGTTGGTCTCCGCTTCGTACTGGGTCAGATCTTCGATCATACTCTGCAGAGCCTGTCTGCGAAGCCTGTTCGTCCGATGTATGGGATACGAGGTCAAAACTGCTTGATTGTTCTGTTCACGTTCCGAATTTTCGCCGAGTGTACACTGATTCGAGCTGCCGGTGTTGGACGAGACCAAATTCGATGGTGGTGAATTCTGTGTTTTGGTCTGATTGCTCGTGGGACTCGACAGCACTGGCGACAGCACCGGTGGCGTGTCGATTATTACCGTCAACCCGGCCGAGTTGATCGACAGACTGCTGTAACTGTTATTCAACGAATCGGCCAATCTCCAATTCGTGTCGAGCTGCTGACGCAATAGAAAGTTCATCAGTTCGTGTGGATGTATCTGCGAATCGTAAGGATGTATCTGCGTCGTCGTCGTTGTTGTCGCTATCGTTGTCGCCGTCGTCGTCACTGTCGTCGTCGTCGTCGCCGTCGCCGTCACTGTCGCCGCTGCCGTCGTTGTTGTCGCAGCCGCCGCCGCCACCGCTGCCGCCGCTGCGTCCACGGCTTTTTCGTTAAGCGCCAGCACACGGCCGAAATCGTCGCGAATGTAGTTTACCGCATCCTCCGTTGCGCCGCTCTGATTGGTAATACGACACTCGGCGGCTGTTCCGCTCATAATACTCGAAATCAGCGCGGTCCACGGATTGACAATCGGATATCGCACCGTCGCATTGTCGTGGATGTCACACGGTCGTATTGTCGTGGCAACCGCGACATTGTTGCCGACGTTGTTGCGCTGTCCGCCGTGTCTTCTGTTGGCCTTCAATCGTCCGTACCTCGTGCGACTATTCCGATTTTCGGTGCTGCGGTTTAGTTGCACTTCGGACGAAGCGACATTTGACTGACCCGGCAGTTCTCGACCGGAATTGTTGAGCAACGCGGCGAGCGACGGAACCGGCGGATTCGGCAACAACGTGCTCAACTCGTTATTCGAACCACTCGTCTGCTCAATTTTGTCACTTCGTCTCCTAGCTCTCTCCCGTCGCACTTCGAAGTAACGCTTGAGATTTTCACGCTGCTGCTCGGCGCTCAGTGAGGCGATATTGTCATCCGGAGTATCCGATGCGGCGGGTTTTGGACGGCTTTGTTTGGGAATCGCTCCTTGGAGGCGTTTGGTAGTGTTGTCCTCCGGTTGTGGCAGCAACTTTCGCTTTACCTCGTTCTCGATGCTGAGGGTCGTTGTACTCGACGATCCCGAATCGGGATCTTTGGTGTGAAGATCTATTCAAACCAGCACACGATCATGTATTTACATTTTGATTTTATAACTTTGTCATCGGTGCTACATGAGATATTGAACTATATTGTATCATATTACGTTCACAAATAGAGAATCATGCGCAAAGCCACATGAAGCGCTGCCAAATGCGAGATACATATGATTTTCAAGTGTCGCGTGAAAGTATTCAGAGAAGCTTTCATTGTTTGACTTAAAAAACAAAACAAAAAGTGTCTGCTCAATGTGCAATTAGAGATGTAGACTTTATCTCTGTAGTGCGTCAAACTTACAATCTGTACTAGCCGTCTGTAGGCTTTCTGACGTATCCGTATCATCGGAGTGAGTGAAAGTCCAAAATACTGGTAGCAAGAATTAGAGAAACATAACAGTATACATAAGCTTGCACACACAACACATACACAGCGACAAATAAATTGAAAAAAAAAAAAAAAAAAAAAAAAATGAAACCTATTACTATTCTTACTCGTTCTCAGATCCAACGGACAGTCTCCGTTTTCCGAGCAGCCGAACAACCAATCTATTCCGACCACGCTTCCCGAATTGGGCGGATCTTCCATATTTCCGGCTTTGTCCAATCGTGTTTCTTTGTTTCTCTCCCCGTCCGAAAACTCGTGACTGCTCTGGCTCGCGTTACTGTACTTTCTTTTCACCCCGCATTTCGACTCTTCGAGCATGTCGAGCAAAGCAACTCGGGAATTCGCCGAGTTGTTATCCATCCCGTTGTCGTCGTTAAATCTCAAAGATAACGCATAGCATAACTTCACAAATAAAATCGATCTAAACATTGGTTTTATTAAATTACATTTCGTTTTCAATCTCAAGATTCTGTTTGACTATTCGTTAATTTTGCTTATTAGTTTTTTTTTTTTTTTTTTTACACACACAGAGTAAGTATCGAATAGTACCTCGTAAATCTGTCTTCAAATCTGCCAGCGCTGAGACTTCTGTCTCGGGTGTTGGATGGGGCGTTTGCGTCATTTATGTTTTTTCGCGTAAGCAACGGGCTGTACGAGTCTCGCAAACTGTATCCTCCTGAACTTTCGTTGGCGAATTGTTCGTCGCTCTGCTCTGCTATAGGATGCACTATTTCCGATCCGTAACTAAGATACGGTAACAGCTGTAGCTGGTTTCTCTTCAGTGTGTTTTGTGGTAAAACCTTTAATGTAGATTGTTTTATAATATACATTGTGTGCGAATCTCTCTGTCTTAATAACTCGAGGTAAAATATAAAAGAAGAAACAGAGATTCGCGAAAGCGAAGTTAACTCGTGCATACCTTTTTAGTATTGATTGTTTCGAGGCTTTGCGGATGAAGAGGCAGATTATTGTCGTCGGTACTACTTATGTGTTTACTGGTAGCACCAATTGTCTCGAGACTTTGAGGATGTACCAGTTGTTGATGTGGTTTTTTGTTGATAACCTTGAAATTAGAGATGCAATACTTTTTTTTTTTTTTTTTTTTTTACACGCGAAGATATAAAATAACTTCCGAGAGATTTACCTCCAACGATTGCGGATGAGACGAGATCTTGTTATTGTCTGCGTCTCCTTTCTTTGATATGATTTCTAAGCTCTGCGGATGACCGTTAATCAGTGTTTCTATTGGTATAGAATTAAAGTTGAGCCTTTCCATCGGTATGGAATTGAAGTTGCGGACACTTTGATTAGATTTCCAGTACGCATAATCGTCGCTCGGATTCTCCAATTCTAGCGAACTAGTTTGTTTTATCTGGCTTTCCGATCCCGTTTTACCTAGGTTGCTCTGTTTCGTGTGTCGATTTCTCGAATCGTCGGATTCATTTCGACACAAATTACGTAACCGCGGTCGATCTTTGTCCGCTATTATCACGCATTTTTGTCGCTTCAGTTTTCTTCCTTCTAACAGAAAAAACAACACATTAATAAAAAAACCATTCACATTAAGTTAATCTATTATTAGAATTCGCGCCCACACACATACCGTGGGTTTAATAAAACGATCGATTACCTTTTGTGAAACTTTTAACACGCGGCTCGTGATACTGTGCACAAACTGATTCAGCCTCCTGCACGTTTACGTTGTTTATCGTTGGTTTATTAAGCTGCTGCGTCTCTTCCGAACTCTCCGAACTGTTTTTTCTATGTATTTCCACTTTCAAGTCGATTGTTGAATTGGGTTTGTCTCGATTGTACTCGGATGTTATACTATCCGCATCGGCATTCTGTACATTCGGTTCTACAAATGAGTTATTACGTGATGAGCACGCCACAGGTAGTATGTCGTCCAAACAAGTTTTACCTAGTGAGACAAATTTTTAATAAAAACCACGCAGCGATTATTATAACACAATTTTTAAATTATGTGTCTATCTTGAAAGATTCTGAAATGTTGTTTGACTTGATAAACCAGCCATTTGCATAAGTGTGTTTGCACAGTTTTTGTTTATATAAAAGATTTTATTCAATATTCTCAATACTGTTGATGATGATAATTCCATCCGATGTAAATGCAACATACCATTTAAAACTCTCAATTCAAACGTCTGGACTCCCGGATCTTCCAATCCTTTCCAAAATTTATCAAAAGAGTCTTGTCTCTTCTGACTCTCTGACTTCTGCTGACTGATAGTTTCATAAGATTCTACAGTGCGTTCGGTGGTGTCATACAGACAGTGGAGAGCATGATTCACATACTTGATTGTTCCAAAAACGGTGAGGAATGTTGAGCAATATGCTAACCAGACATACAACGTGGGTGGAAA
This sequence comes from Pseudomyrmex flavicornis, assembly GCA_014825475.1. Classification (NCBI taxonomy): domain Eukaryota; kingdom Metazoa; phylum Arthropoda; class Insecta; order Hymenoptera; family Formicidae; genus Pseudomyrmex; species Pseudomyrmex flavicornis. Next base: position 21,403 of record QVNW01002405.1, read on the forward strand.
AAACTGAAATAAAAAAAAACTGTTCTCATCTAACTGGTTAAATTTAAAACCTAGCCTAAATGAGAGTGCAAAACGTCATAAATCAGCTGATAGATTAAGTCATGTCTAGGTATCATAGATCGAGATTAAAAAAAAAATCTCGTTGATCAACAACATTGGGAAAGTTGATTATCCACTTTGACAGACGTATCGAGAAAGTTGATTTATGCAACTTTTGGCACAAATGACCGTGTAAACACGGACAGAAGAGTGCAAATGGTGTTCCCCTTTTACCAGATAAATCGTAAACGGCAGACAGAGCAAGAATAGCCAGATGTAAAGGTGGAAGATGTTGGAAAAAACATCGAGATGCGGATCGTGAAACCAGCCGCCAGTTAGGCTCGCCCAGACGCCTTGCCTCAGGATCTCCAGCGTTTGCGCACCCATACTTCCCAGTGGACGAGGACACTGAGTCGCTGCTGCTTTACCATTTTTCCATAGCGCCTTTACGCCCAACGGGTTTGCACGCGGTCGTGCTCGCTGTCATCGGCACCACGACACGACGAGACGCGCGGCGAGAAACAGCGGCCAGACGACGTTGCATCTTATTTTGTGTTCCCGTTAATCGATGGATTAGGCGCATACACACCTCAGCCAACTCACACACCGCCACCACCACCACCACCACCACCATCACCATCACAATCACACCTACCACCACTACCGTGGATGAATATATCCCTGTTTCTCTGTCGTGTGTAAAGTCACCGAAGAAACGGAGGAACCGAAAAGTGCCGAGAGGTGTCACCGCAACGACGTCTTCGGTAACTCACCTTGAATCACCTGAGCGAGGCACCATCGACATCCACTCTTGAAACTCTCCAACTTGCCAAAGACTTCTAATTTAGTCAGGATACAAATCACTTCGGCCGGTATCAGGACATTTTTCAAAAAGGTTCGAGTCTTCGCTAACGTTATCTTTGGCGAATAACTTGACTTGCGTCGTCAACAGTAGTCGCTATTTTGTTAAATTTCTCCCGCACCTCGGTAGATGTCGGTATCTTGTATTTTTATTAATCTCAAAGCAAAAATAAGTTTACTTCTCCAATGTGTATTAAAGCGAGAGTTTGCTCCTCCAATGTGTAATAAACTGGTATAAACAGTTTCTTGTAACGCAGAATCTTATGTATATCTACAATTACATAAACTGAATATTGTCTAAGCGCGTAGTAAGAGAAAATTTATTAAACACTATTATAATACTCTTTATTTATATTTTACAAAGCAAATGTGAGTTTTAAATAAAGAAATAATATGTGTTTCCCGATATAGTATCTATATATCTATATATATATATATATATATATATATATATGTATATATATATATATATATATATATATAATAT
>QVNW01002406.1:0-36368 GCA_014825475.1 Pseudomyrmex flavicornis
ATCGATAGGTTCACAACAACTGCCGCTTGTGCGTAACGCAGGCAATTTCGAGTTTTTTTTTTATTAAAACGAATGACTCGCCATTTTTTTTACCTCACAAGGCACGTTCGAATGTCAAAGACGCGACGTGGATTCAACTGAGTTGTACGGCGTTTTGTGCTTCGAGAAAAAAAACTTCTGATTTTCCAGCTTTTTAGAAATCGTTGATGATATTACGATAACGATAAGTTTGCGAGAGATTGCTTTAGAAATTGGAGAACCGCGTGTTGTATCGCAATCGGAAATAAAAGCTTTTGCGATGATTACATTTTTGAATCTTGAAAGAGAGAGAGAGAGAGAAAGAGAGCGCGCGCGCGGATTGTAGGTAACTGCTATCGAAGTGATAAAATTTGATTTGGCCGCACAATGCCCGCGCACAATGCGGAAACATTAATTTTTACTCCGTCTCGTAAGTAAGCGAGTTTATATTTTAGCAGCAATGAATTCTCAAAGGAAGAGAGAGAGAGAGTCGATCGATGAATGCGCCAGATGAATGCGTAGGAGGACGGCGTCGACTCCTGAATCTCGATTCAATGTGGTATTCCGGCCGCCAATAAGAAACGGATGACGTGAGCGGGGCGATCCATAATGTTATTTCGCGATTGGAAATGCGACATGAAAAAGAAGAAAGTCGCGGAATGATTTGAATACATTTGCGCTTTCAATGCTATTTCAAGCACGGCCTCCTCGCCGTCTGCGTAAGTATATTCGCACCGTAAAACTCGAAAGTTTTTCGCAGTTTTTCGACGATTCCCCGTGTCATTGTTCCGTGATTTACGGCATTAGGAGAAGACGCGAAACGTCTTGACGCAGAACGGATCGACTCTTCGACAACATAATCTATCAATTAAGGCGTGAATGGAAGGCGCGAGAAGTCGTGTGTGCGTGGATAAAGTAGCGAATATTCGATGGGGAAAGACGCCCACGCTTCCACGTCGCGTTTGTTTGCGCAGAGTGATGAGAAAAGTGGTTATTAAGAAGGAAACGGGGATAGGATTTCTTGAGAAGGACCGTCGACGTTACCCGCCAACGAGGGAGTGAAAAAGCGCGGGGGCGAGGCTATCAGAGCCCCGGCGGGTGAATGTCGGTGAGGGAAAGGCCGCGTGCGCCGCTATCGGAAATTAGGGTCTACCGGGGGGAGGAGAGAGAGGTTAATAGACACGTCAAACTGCCTGATAAATTGCAGCGGCTGGGGACTTCGTGCTACTCGCATATTCCGACCTTGCGACTCCTCGCGCAGACGTTGTGCTTCTTGCAGATAACGAGTGCTCGTTATCAACATTTTTCTTTTTTTGCTTTTTCGCAGCCGATTATTATTAATTACGCGACGTAATGTCACGTCTCATTTTTCCGAGCCGTTTCGTGACTCTGGGCTCGCGTCTTCCGACCGCGTGTTCGCTGGTCAATGTTACATTACAATTGGAAAAAAAAAAAAACCCTCTCTTCAGTGGTACCAGAATGTTACAGTACGCTGTGATTAATCATTAATGAGCTACTTCGTATCTTTGCTTTCACGTCGTAATGCGTTCATCGATTTTGGAATTACCGCGTGATCAAGGGTGGAGAAGACGGACGACGGAGGGGGTAGTGCCCGGTCGTTGCATGATAAATTACATTTGCGCCGGGCCGAACTGCGAATGGCTATTTCGCGTAAAATCGAGCACTTCCCTTTCGCAAAAGCTCTTCTGGCGTTTTGGCCGAGCGAAGTGGAGGGTGGGATCGCCGTGTCGCCGTGTTAACGATTAATAAGACGTTTCGCCAAGTGCAACGCACTCGAATCGAACAGAACCCCGTGTACCGCCCGCACTAGATCATTGAGTCCCGCAAGATATAGCTCAAACGAGCCATTTATCATTGCCAGATATACGCGGGGGCTATCGATCGCTTGTTCCCGCGTTAAACTGTTCCCTGTCAATCGTGTAACGCCAAGTTATCTTTTATTGTATTGTGCTATTTACGTTAATTTATCTCGCGTGACGAGTTTATTTATCAACTTCGAGTAATTATTATTATTTTTTTTTTCAACCATTAAACAATTATCTAATCCAGTCGTCTCTTCTGTATCTTCAGCGCGCGCGGAAATATTTTATTTTTATAAATAAGCGAGCTTTGAAAAAGAAATTACAAGAGAAACAGAGACAGAGAGAGAGAGAGAGAGAGAGAAACGGCAAAGAGAGAGAGAGATTGATTCTTTTGCTATCCCGCGTGTATTTCCGTTTCTCACTCGCATGATTGTGAAGTCGCTAACGAGCGCCATTCAATCCGACGTCTTCAACGACAGTTTATTGTACAAATGTTACCGCCTATACAGCCGTGCACAATGAGCGCGTCGATTGTTTTTTCTTTTTCTCACCTGTATATAATTGCGAATCTTGTTATCTCGGGAAGACAGTTGCAGTTTTTTCTTATCAGGATCGTCAGTCGCTAACTTTATCCATTATTGCATTAACATGTCGTCCGACAACGAACCGCAACAACTCGCGCGCGAATATATATATACCATACGGTTTCATCTCTGCGCTCTCTCTCTCTCTCTCTCTCTCTCTCCTCTCTGGGTGTCCATTCCCAAGGGATTAATTCATCGAGTCTCTCGGGAGTGAGTGCGGTTGGCGTGTAGCAGGCGCGGCACAGGCGCGATATTCCATTATAGAAAAATATGTGGGCGAATTTGCATGGCGGATCTTTATTGTTCGCAGAATGCCCGGTCTTTATTATCGCTGGAGAAGAGACTTTGCGAGAGGGAGAGCGGGAGAGAGATGGAGAGCCGCGCGTCGTACTCTGTTCTTCGCCCATTACTCAGACTGTCATAACACGAACCGGAGAGGAACAAGTTGAAATATGCGGTCGCTCGCGCCTCCTCCTCGTCCACCCTCCCGCGGAGATACACGCGACATCGCAAACGAGGGGATCACCCCCAAACAGACCAATTTATTATCCTCGTACGAGCTCGGGGGTGGCTCTCTCTCTCTCTCTCTCTCTCTCTCTCTCTCTCCGCGTTAACCGCCCGTCTTTTTCCGCGCTAAACGAGCAACCGAGCGAAAGAGCATCGCTCCTCTCATTATTGCGTCGTCCGGCTTTGATTTGTTCGCCCGCGCGTGTTGTCGTTTGCGCGCGCCGTGCACGTTCTCCTCTCCGATTTTTATTTCGCGAATACAATAATGATAATAATATTTTTCTACGCGCAACGCGCTCGCGGATGAAAATTAGCTATCTCGTTACGCGCGTTTCATTCTTGCGAGGCATTATTTTCCGCAATTTTCTTGCGTCGCGAATACAATATTTGCATTCTATTTTGCTAATTATCTCGATTATGTTGCGTTTTGATTTTCTCTTGCGTTCTGCGTTCGCTCGAGCGAGAAACACGCGAGTGATCACGCATTAAACCGTTTAAAAGCAGAGTAGAACGGAAACACGCAAAATCCGTTGAAACACAGGAGGGAGGAGGAAAGAGTTTTTTCTTTCGCATTAACAGAATTAAAACTTACGATGTTAAAAAAAAAAAAAAATGCTTTTACTCTCCTCATCAGATATTTCCGATATGTTTTCGTCTGGAAAATATTTTTCTCCCTCCGCTAACTAACCTCCTCCTCGTGCGCTCTTTGATGCCCGTGTCGTGCTTTTTCAGGTTTCTGCTTTTCGATCAAAAATTGCGCGCCATATTTCATTATGCTTCGCCAACCGGCTCGCTTTTTTAAGTTCTCTCGACGTACGTACTCGATGATGTATTACTAATGCGCTTCCAAGGTTGTTTTTGCTGACCGATCGGCACTTTTACAATATGTAAATAATATCGGCAGACTCAATAAAATATTTGCCGTTTCACGGCATTTTAGCTACGTAATGTACATTTGTGTAGCTTGCGAGTATTGCTCGCGATACTTCTCGATACGCGATTGCGCGTGCGACATTTCCGCTTCAGACGAACGGTCGAGCACGACGAGGACCCGTTGCACGGAACCATTCTTGTCCAATGGAGGATGCTTTCAACCCGATTGGCTCGACGCGAGGGTATTTCAGACGTTCCAGCCACTGAACCGTGATTAATATCGTGTTCCTCTCTTCGCCTCGAGATATCGCGTAGGAGAAAAAAAGAACAGAAAGGAAAAAGGACGGAGAAAGCCGACCCTTCGCGACGCGCAGTCAATTTCAAAGAAAATATTATTTTATTCCATGTCGGAGGAATGTGCGTTGCATCCTCCGCTCCTCAATCTGCTTTTTTTTCTCCTTCTCTCGATGCATTCGCGTCGGTGTAGCCGGGCTGAAGGAATCTTCAGGAGATTGCAGAATAAAGAAAACAAATCGGAAACTAATTAGCGTGTTCGACCTGCATTTGGTCGAACACGCTAATTTGAACGCTTATTCGCGCAAATATAATGTTTAATCGATATAACATTTAGCGTCGCGATGTACAGTGAAAAATTAAGAAAAGCCCGCGTTGTGGCTATTTCTTTCATTTTTCAATGACCTCCTCTCTCTCGCGTTCATTTACACAAGCACCCGATACTTTTCTTTCGCATGCAAATTGGCGATGTAACGACGTAAATAAAAAATTAGACCGGCTGGCGCTTTTCTCACGGCAAAGGGAAACACTTAATCCCTCTTTGTAAAATAATTCACGCGCTTCTTTAGACGGTGCTTCACTTTTCTCATTACTATTGCATGACGTTATTAGTGTTGTCTGAAAAATAAATTGCGCAAAGAGCTTCGTTCCGCTTCAAAAGTGCATTTCGTCGCAGATTTCTCTACTTTACGAAAGCGCAGAAGGAAGAGAGTGAAATATATACTCGCAAGGAAATGATGAAACATAGAAGAAACAGAGAAAGAGAGAGAGAGAGAGAGAGAGAGAGAAAGCAGGATAATGCGCGAACAAGAGGGTGTTTTTTTTCTTCACGGTGGTGTCTCATGTCGACGGTTAATTTACATTTCAAATTAATCCATGTGTCTCGTACACGCGATATTTCGTCCATTAAATCGTCGCTTTATTGCTGCTTTTCTTCCCGCTCGTTGTGTCCCCGTTTGCTCTCCCGACCTCGTTTCGCGCGAAACATCCTTACGACCGATCGAAATAAACTCCAGAAAAGTCGCAACAAAAATTTATCTAAATATTTTCCCAAGTCAAATATTTTTACGTTTGAAATTTTGCGCTATATGTGTATGTGTATGTGTGTGTGTGTTTGTGCAATCTCTCTCTTCAGAATATATAAAATAAATCTACCAAAAATATATAAGCGAGAGGTACGGACGATTTGTACGCGAGATCGTTAAACGCGAGCTTGAACGCGAAGAGGGCAAATGCAAAGGTCATATTGCGGGTCGTGTTGAAGCACGGTTCGTTTGAGCGGATGTGTGCTTTGTCGGGGGTCAGTGTGGCTAGGAAGTGGATTTCTCTTGAAATTGAGAAAACACACACACGCACGCACGCACACACATACACCTCGCGAAGGAGGAAATAAATTCGTCGTGCAATTTCGTCGCGGCCGCGTGCGCGTGTGTGTATGTCTGTTGCGAGAACTGAATTAATTTTATTCGTCATCCAACGTTGTTCGAGGATATCCCGAAACAAGAAGATGTTTTGCGACGCAAAAAAAAAAAAAAAAAATTATCCCTTCGTGCGCGCGCGAGTTTCGCTCGAGAATTTGGCAATCGCTCTCTGCTCTCACGCAGTCGAGGGAATTCAAAGTTAGTGCCACTTCATGTTAACTGTCCCATTCGTCCCACCGAGAGACACTATAAATAAGAATTCCCCTAAGGCTTCGGTCTACCCAACAAGTTTACGCGCAGCCTGCAGCATTCGCCGTGTTTAACGTTGACGCGTGCAGTTTCAGTTAAAACAGAGAAACCGCAAGATTGATCTAGTAATTAAGATTGTGAGGAGAACGGGGGAGGAGGAGTGTCGGTTAGTTTCATTCTCTCGTTCGAGTTGTCATAATTCTGCGGAAATATTAGTTCGATTCAGCGGAGAGAAACAAGCAATCGATTGAAGAAAAGCGGCGCTGTGTTGTGTTGCTGTGTTTTGCGCACGAAATTGTTAAGTTCGAAAGGATAAAGAGAAAGAGAGAGAGAGAGAGTGTATGTATCGACTTCAAATGCAGCACGCTCGATTTCCCATGCGTCCGCTCGTGCGTGGAAGTCTTTCGTAGCGGAAAAACGTCGGCGCGATGAAAACGCGAAAAGTCGAGGCGGAGGAAACGCTTTACGACTCGCGATCATTTAACGTCCTTGTTCGGCCGAGGCGGCGGCCGTAATGCCGTTGCACCGAAGAAACGAATAAATGGCTTGTTTATGTGCTAGAATGTGCTAGAACGAAGCAGAAATGGAAGAGAAGAAGGAGGAGGGGAGAAGAGGGAGGCGAGAGGAGGAGGAGAAGGAGGAGGAGGAGGAGGAGGAGGAGGAGAAAGGATAGATTTATCGCGGCTGGGAGAGATATTAGACGAGTTCCGATATTGTGTTTTGTTCTTTCCTTCTCGTGAAATTGATCCGCGCGCGCTCGAAGAGGTTGTCCGCGAATATTTTTTTTTTTTTTTTTTTTTTTCGGGATAGAAGACACACATACACACACAAACGAACGTTTTTACATTATATTAAATACAATTTGAACACACAGGTCGAAGTATATTGCTTTATCCGATGGCAACTTGGAGAGATCGCAGGTCGGAGTAATGGTAGAAAAACAACAAAACATACAATGTTGATACAATGAAATATACACAAATGTACATTTCTGTTCGATTTACACGGCTTTGCACGGTGACGTTTCTGTTCGATTAAAAGTGGCTCGGGTCAAATGTTTTTGCAATATAATTTAAACTTGACTCTCTCTCTCTCTCTCTCTCTCTGAATCTGCCTGAAAAAATTTCTACGCGCGAAATAAATGAAACTGTCATCTCTGTCAAAAATGTATTTTTACGCGTGATACAGATACAAAACCATCGCCGAGAAAGAACACAAATAAAGATCAGTTGTAGAAACAACTTGTTGTCAAAAAGCAATCGACGCGGTTGAATTGAAGCATCGGGAATTGGGAAAAATAAAAACAAACCAATTGTTTAAAAGAACACATTTCTCATTGCAAAAATTGGCATTGCAAAATTTCTCCAGTCTCAAATTCATACGAGCACATTTCTTTTTTGAAGTAATAATTTTCTAATTCCTGAATACACACGTGCACGTTACGGTCACGTTTCACAGTATTCGAAACGAGACTCTCGTATACGAGAGAAACGTGTACGCAAAACAAAAAACAAACCCGTCGCGGGAAACTTGAAAGGTAACATTTCAACTGCAAGTTTCTTTCGCGTTACGCTGTCGTGAGATTTTTACGAGTCGCGATCGCGCGTTCCGATCCGTCGAGGGAGAGAACGAAAAATGCACGAACAAAATGGTGCAACTGCCGTGTACTGCGATCCGCCAACCGAGGACGACTGAGGGGAAAGCTGCGGATAATGTACGAACCTGGTGTCACCGTGTTTACGAGCGCAATACCACGACGGTGTGGGAGTGAGCGCGATGCCGTTAAATGAATTTGTAATTCATAAGACTATCCCCAAGACGGTGGAAAACGAACCGAACCTGCGTCTCTTCATATTTGCGATAGTAAATTGCGCTAGTGGCAAGTTTGCGCGAGAGGGAAATATATATATATATAACGTCTTCTCGCGAACGGAGAAGACGTAGCTTTGTTACGAAAAATTGCATTATGATAATGTCGGCGAAAATCCGTCCCTCGCGCGCGTCCCCGGGGCGAGAGTCGTCGCGATTTGCATAGCGGCCACTATACTATATATTTCAGCCCAGACACGTCGTAAGGGGTAATGTCCCGTCGTTTCAACATTATCGCGCGCAAGGATCGCAGATTGCGCGTGTTCGGGAGGGAAGGGAACGACGCGATATAGCTCGCCATTTTCTTTTCCGCGCACTTGGTTTTGCAATATGGAAATTACGCAGGCGGCGTAATTACGTCGAACGCGCGCAACGATCTTTTTGTCACACCTTCCTTCCTCCCTCCTCCCCCTCTTTCGCGCTTCGCTTAAGCAAAAGTCACGTTTCGAAGGAAAGTCCGAAACACGATATTTCGCGCGAAAACCTCGCGTGCGCGTTTCTCGCGATACGATCTAACGGCATATATAAAATGGAAACTTCGCAAGGTTCTCTCCACGTTGCCATTCGTTTCCCTTCAGCTGCTGAGTGACACGTCGCACGGGGAGGGAAATTGTTGGGAAACACGAGCGCGCGATGGAACGCGTACGCGCGCGCGTAGAAGCCGGAGCGCGCTTTATTTCGCACACAAAGACGTCGAAGGAAATAATGAAGGCAACGACGAAGACTCATTATAAACCTTCGTCCCGGTGACGGAGCGATCGTTCGCGCCGTTCGGCGGAACTTTAATTAAGTCACAAAGAGAGTTCTCCGCGCAGTTCGCTGGACGCGGTTCAATTTTATTACGCGTGACGAAAACTCGAACTACTTATTAACGACGAGTTTAATGCGAACGACGTCCTCTTCGCGGGGATATGGACTTTTCGCGGCTTCTTAAAATCTCTCCGTGCGCGGGACACAAAGTGCATTTAAGGGGCCGATCGCGTCGCGACGCGTCGACTTTTCCACGCTGACGAATATGCGCCGAATGGAAACTTCGGAAGCGGTATAAAGAGCTTTAACGCCGCCGCTCTCTCTCTCTCTCTCTCTCTCTCTCTCTCTCTCTCTCTCTCTCTCTCTCTCTCTCTCTCGGAATGAGCGTTAAATTATTTAAACCGACTTTGAATGGTGGGAGCTCATGACAACGCGTTTAACGAGAAAGCGAGGCGGAAGGGAGAGGATTGCACAGTTCCCTGCAGAAACCTTCGCAAAGTCTTAAGTAGATTGACGAGAAGGATAATGGGTGGATAGATATATATATATATATATATATATATCTATCTCGGGTTTCAGATAAGGAACCGCGAATCCTTAATCCACCAAATCGTTCAACGTGACAAATTTCATCGCGCAATTTCGTTTTCCGAATGTACAATATCGATTACGCGTCGGATGTTAATTTTTAATTTTGCAAATGTTTCTTTCCGTAGAGAAAGAGAGAGAGAGAGAGAGAGAGAGAGAAAAAAAAACGTAATAATGTCGACAGAGATCTGTCTTTATGATTTAACGAACGTGGAATCGGACACTTCACTTCGCCGCGATTGACGTGGTTAAAAACACGCGTGTCGAAACTTGCGCGCGAGAGAGGGAATGTGCAAATCGTCGATTGTTTGCCCTCCCGCTGTGATCGCGAGGAAGCTGATCGGCGCGAGACGGGGAAAAATAGATGGACGGGAGGGAGAGATAACCTTATTCGAGTCTGAGTGTCTGAAAATGCTGACGACATCGGGGAACGGCTCTCTTACCCTTTCGAAAGATGCCTTTCGCACGTAACGAGGAGAGCATTCTCGAAAAGGGATCGAAACGAGGGAGTTCCGGAGTATAGACAGGAAAGGCGCGCGCTCTCTTTCCGCCTCTCTCTCTTCGTGACTTCTTCTTCGTTCGTAATACGGACTTTCGCGTGTAATTTCGCGTCGAGAAGTGCAGAGAAACGTTTCTTATTCGATTACGTCGCGATTGATGGATATATCGCGCGCATTTTACGCAGTTTTCTCACTGCCTCGTGTATTTCAACTGCGAATTGAAGTAGAAAACACGAACCCCGCGGCCAAGAAGATTACTTTTGCGCGCAAATTACCGAGGCTCGCACGTCGAATGAGAAGACGATTTTTCCGTTTAACATTGCGACGCTATCTTCTTCAAAGAGAAGAAGATAGCGAGAGAGAGAGAGAGAGAGCGAGAAAACGCGGGGAAAAAAGGGACTAATGAGGAGCATATTTATTAAAATGTAATATGCGGCGGCATTCAAATCTCCACACGGGAAGCGTCGCTCAGATAGAGGTCCGTCGCTTGCGATTTGAAATGGAAAAAGAGATCGGCGTTCCTTTTCTTTACGCGGAATCGCGACGGTCGTCATTGTGACGGCCGCGCGATAACGATATCTCCGGGTGCGAATCTTCTCGCCTCGGCACCCGCAGCGCGACATTATACGCGCCCAGAGATCCCAAGTCTTATCATTTTCCTTCCGAGGGATGTTTTTCCGAGCGCGTATTTCCGTTCGAATGTGGCCAATCAGCCGTGCCATTGTGCGCCTTATGACGTCGCCGCGATCGAAGTATATCATACCCCTCCTTCCCTCCCTCCCTCCCTCAGAGCCCGCGTATTGTCATGGCTAGGTCTCGTTTCGTTTCCCTCGGCGAGATCTCTTCGGACTCCGTTTCGACCCGCGACGCGAAAATGTCTCGCTGTTTTTCGGATCGGCACACGCGCGGATCGGCACACGCGCGAAAGCAAAGGCAAGTACGAAAAAGAAGATGCGAGAAGGGGAGGAAGTCGCGCGAAGCGGCGAAAGGATGCGCCGCTAATGCGATTGCATCTGAGGAGGGAAGGGAAAACCGCACCCGCGACCTAACCTACCCTACCTACGACCTGCAACCTCGGCCACATAATTCACGTCTCTCGCCGTGCCGGGGAAGAACAAATACGCGCCATCGTTTTTCGCCGCTCCACCGCTCCCGCGCCCGATGGCGCATGAAACTTTCACGAGTCGTGATACATCAGAACCGGATGAGCTTTTTTTCCGAACGATTGCCGCGAAAATCCTCCGCGATGCTCGCGAGGACACGCGGAGGAACAACGTCGTCGTCGCTTCAATTTTTTTCTCTCTCAAGGGCGGCGGCGCGCGCGCGCGCGCGCGACGTGTCGCTTCAACTTTTTAATTCGGAACAACGTTTAGCGCCCGAGAGAAATATTTGAAAATTCGCACGCGCATATTTTACACACACACAATTTACGTGAAGCACTACAACGTGAAGTTTTCTGTGTAAAAATAGCGCGGAGATGCGGAACGTGTTGTGACGTGTGTGTCGTCGGGAAAATGCGCGAGTGCATTTGCCAAGCGTGCGCGAGTTTACGCTCTATCTTTGAACGCAGGAAAAAAACAAATAAGAAATGAAACAAGCAAATGGAACGTAACAAGTAGAGCACGCGGGCAAGTGCGGGGAAATGTACGGGAACTGCGCGCGTGTTATATTTCAATAGGAAAAAAATATCGCAGTCGCATTTTCCAAGCGCGCACAGCGATCACAGACACTTTACGCATTTTGTGCTTTTTGTCGGTGAATGATAACATCGTGTTGTTAATTTCAGTACTTCGCGTAACAAAGTTTTTGTTTTGTTTAGAAATTCCTGAAGATGATTTTTCAGGAAATTGAACCGCGTTAGTGTCATTTTTATTCTGTCGTTTCATGGACGTTACTGCTCTCGAACTATGATGAAGCGAACTCGAAAATCCATCTTCAAAAATTTTTGCAACACATCGCGAAAGCATATCAGATATCGAACAAAGTGGCGTTTACACGGTTTTGCGGAAAAATTTGTTTAAATTTAATTTTTTCTTCTTTTTTAACGTGTGTTTGTGGTTTCTCATTAAGTCTCTAATATCCGGATCGAGCGGAATTACGTACAATGTTATAACAGATGTCCCGAGGCACTTTGCGAAAGGTTAATACAAATGCGTTTGATCAGAGAGAGATCCCGGCGGGACTGGTTTTAATATAAATTCTGTTTGATGTAATCGCAACGCGATTAATCGCTCGTACAAGTTAACGCGCGTCGTCGCGCGTTTTCTCTTTTCAAAGGAGCTCATTTCCCTTGATCGATATACGCCTTGCCTCTTTTCTCATTCCGATTTCCACTTTCTTGGCCGCGGCGTCGGGAGAAAAACAGATCGCCCGTGTTATTGGACAAATTCGCGCAAGCGGGTGATACGCTCTGCTTACAAATGCCGTAATAAAATTTGTCTTGTCCCCGTCGCTTTTTCAACCTTCGCTTTACCCTTCGCGCTTTCTTCCCGCTCCTTTCCCCGTTCTTCGTTGGCGTCCCCGTTCCGTCTTCGCGCTTTACTCTGCGCCCGCAAACCTCGTATACACCTCGCTTGAAGAGTTTACCGATACGAAAAATAAAATTAATTGTTTTTCTTCGTGGCAATTCACCGCGCAACGGATCTCTCTCTCTCTCTCTCTCTCTTTTTCTCTTTCTCTCCTTGTCCATTTATTCGGACCGATGTTTTCCCATCGTTTAATCAGAATTAATCGCACCCGATCGTAAAAACAATTTGCGAGCGTCGACCCGCCGGACGATGAACTCACCGGGCGCGTGACAAAGACGCGAAAATTCGTTTGTCGTCTTTTTTAAAAGAGATTTAACGAGCTACAGTAGCGGCTTTAAATTCTCCCTCCTACGAGGCAAAGTAAATTGATGTTTGTCGCAGTGTAACATTCCTGAACGGCATTAAAGCCGTTAATTAATTTTCAATATTTCTCTTTGACAACGTGCCGCAGAAAATGTAATAAGGGGAACGCTGTTAAATAAAATTTTTCCACGATATATATTATATTTCACTTTTGATGTATTAACAAAACGTGTGTTGAATAAAACATTCGAGCGCGGAGTGTGTTTCGTGCCTCGACATAATGAACAATCTTGTCCAATTCGTCACACAAAAAAAAATAAAAAAAAAAAAAAAAGCAGCCCCTCTCGGAAGATAACAAACTATCGGGAAGAGAGACGGTTATATATACTTCAATCTAATAAGTGCGCGACGCGTTCATCTCGATGTATATCGACCGCCTCACTTCCTCTCCGAATAATTCCTCTCGCCATATTTTTTCCATTTACTTTGCCTCTATGAACCAGAAAGATACACCGCCGTTCGGTTCGTTTGTTTTATTTTAACTCATGCCGATACCGCGCGATAAAACGCGAATCCATTGCGGCGATTTGCGGAATTGGTCCGGGGGGCGTACCGGCGTACCTAAGGATGACCCGATTATCCCGTAAGTATAACTTTATCGTCCGCGAAGCCTACAGCGTCGCCGACTAAATCCTGTAGTTCCCTACGTGACCCGCATCGTTCATTGATTCCTCATAACGGATCTGATCTCCACTTCTACCTTCCGCCATCTTCCTCCTTCCCTTCCTTCCTTTTTTATATCACGGTCTTCCGTTCTTGGGGTTCGAAAAATCGCACCCTTCTTCCGCCAAGTATCTATCAGGATAAAGTCTACGTCGCGAGCAGCGGGGTCTCATTCGTTACAGCTTAAGGTAAAGACCCGCCGCCGCCGATTCATCGGTTCGATACGTTTTTCATGAAGTTGTCTCGGGACGCGATGGTTATCATCGTTTATCGTTACATTTTATCCCGCAATATCCGGCTGGCGATATATGAGAGATAATAATGCGGGCTTTTCGATTAACACGTGCTTCGCGTAATTCCTCGCGTGATAAATCGTCATGTCGCCGCGCGCGCGCTCTCTCCCTTCGCGCACCGGTCGCAAACAAGAAGGATTTATGAACTACGCCAGTTGGCTGGTGCGGTCAAAAGATCCCCCACGGCGAGAGGAAGAGAGAAAGAGAGAGAGAGAGAGAGAGAGAGAGAGAGAGATCATGAGAACGCCATGTTCGGTAACGATAAACTCCGTTGCGGCGCTACAACCACGTCGGACTTCCGCGGAAATTTTAATTCAATTAGGGAACACCGCGGTCGAGGGTTAAGGCGAAAGTCGGTATTTAACGTGGAATTTAGTTAAGGAGTTTCCTTTAACTCGGTTATAGTTTTCAAGCAGCCGCGCGCGGTCCGTACTTGCTCGTTCGCGCACAAAAGCCGTCTCTCGCTGAGAAACACCGCGCAGCAGACAACCCTGACGAATAGCATTAGTCGCATGACCCTCTCCCTCCCTTGCGGGTTATCGCAATTTCCTCGCTCATCGCTTTAACAAGGAGGGAATTGCGCTTTTCGAGGACGAACGATATTCCAAGACGGTTATAATCCATCCGAGTCTCTCGTCCGAGATATTCCGAATTCTTCTCAAGAATTTCGCTTTGGAGTTTTGCTTCGCGAAGAGAGTTCCCGTCACATATCATCGGCGTGAATAACACGCGAAATAACTTTATATTTTCCGTGTCAAATATTCGAAAATATTCGTTTTTGTGTGAGGGGACAGGAAGAAGATGTATCTCGCGAACCTTATCTCGATCCTAATCCTTCGAACGTCTTGCCGTTGAATGCATACCGAGTGATGTATTGTATCAACGGGGGTCATTACAAGCGACTTAGTGCGAGCGGGGATCGCAAGTGGAACAGCACAAGGAGGACGGAGCGGAATGAGGGAATCAAAGGACATCGTAGCGATTCGGGGATGAAACGATGGAAGGGATCGATACGGAGCAGAACATACGTATATATGTTGCAAGATCGGGAGGGGGGGAAATGGGAGGGTGAGACGACGGACGCGCAAGAGCGAGTTAGTTATGTCGGGGCATCGCGCGAATCCGATCTCAATGGCCTTGATCCTGGGTCCTCCTATCGGTCGTAATTCAAACTTGCAAACTATCAGAAATGCATTGCATACGGAATCACGCGCGCCGTCGAGTCTGTCACAATGAGGGAGGGATTTACACAGTGGCACAACGTTCCGCGGCCGGGAGATTTCGCGCGTCTTCGAAAACGCTCCTCCGCGCGCGCGATAACCACGCGCCGCCACGACGTCAAGTCGTTTCGCGCAATCTCCGCTTAACGCGTGTTTCTCGTTTCTCGGGAATAATTTACGCGAGAAGACGACAAGACCTCTTTTATCTCGTTCCTCTTCTTCTCGTCGTCAACTCAAATCGGTTCTCCGATAAATTTCGTCGCCGTTCTTCCGTTTAATTTCAAAAAAGCGCGGAATTAAAATTCTTTAATCTCTTCTCTCTCTTTCTTTCTCTCGCTTTATGAGAAAATTTTCCCCCGTTTAACTTTCCTTCCAGCGCGCACCGAATTTGCTCCGTAAACTCGGCGGATGACAGAAATTAAACGAAGATGTAAAATCGGGACTACGAAAAAGTGGTATAAAGCTGCCGTCGTATAATAAAAACACGGGAGAATACCCTACACGATCGTAAAAGCGTTCATTAATTAACAACCCCTCCCCTCCCCCCGATGCGTTTCGCAAGACCGAGGAAAATCTTAAGCTGGGAAAAAAACGAGCCGAGATGTGCTTTAACTCCACAAAACTGTATTCTATATCGACCACTTACGGGACACGTTTTTTTTAATAAACGTGAAGTATCGACTCCTCTACGGCCGAGCGATCGCACCTGCTCGTTCGCTCGTCCATCGACGCGCCAGATTTTCTCCCGGTGAATTGCCGGCGATAAGTACCGGCTTTTGTTTTATATCGTTGTGTAGCGTGCGTGCAGGCGAACGCAAAGCGGAGCTTTTCTCGCCGCGCGCGCGCGCGCTTTTGTCGATCGCGTTCGCATCAATGAACGAAATAAAATCTCTTTTTGACAGACGCGCGACGCGACCGCGCTCGACGATTTTACCTAACCACGAAGCGCGCCCGACTGGTACTCCCTGCTTTTATCTCCCGAAAAAGAACGAAAGCGATCAAGCTAGCCGATATTTTTCATATTAACTGGATCGCGAAACGCATTGCAGCGTTTAATCCTTTCGCCGCAATATTTGTTGTCGTTGTATATGTGCGCGCGTTGTACGAGACTGCGTACTGTGTATTTTATCCTCCCTCCCCTTTTCTTCCCAATTTCCCTTCGTGTAATTTCCGCTTTCTCTCTAATTTCAAACGTTAATGTACATTACGTGCGCGTTAAAAATCATGATATTTTTTTTAGATCTTTTGTCCCAAATGTTGATAACGCGCGCGGTGTGCGCCACGTTCAAATTTGAATTTTTCGAACGTATTTATGTGTTTTTTGCAATCGTAAAGTTTGATCACAGATATCAGAATCTTTTTCTCTGTGTGTGTGTGTGTGTGTGTGTGTGTGTGTGCGCTCATCGCATTTAAACTCTTTAATTTTATTTTAACAACCGCACAGTCGGTCACAGAAGTGACCGAAATCAAAACCAACGAGCTTACGGAAGCTACAAATTCCTCGGATAAACTGTCTGTTTCACGAGCGACGCACAAATTTCTCTTATACGCCGCGGCATGCGTCTTTCACGGACTCGCGGAGTTACTGATGTTGTCAGATGCCTGAAGATAAACTTTCCCGTTGGCTTCGCAACGAAAATTCCTCCAAATTTATAATATGCTTCCGCAGAGCTTCTCTCCGCGCGCTAGCTTCCCCTTTTCGTTACAATCACATTTATTTTTCCGTCCGAGTTTTACCGACTCTCAACACGCCATGCGCGCAATGCAATGAGAAAAAAAAATAAATAAACCGCTTGTTAGACAAACAAACAAAAATTAGTTGCATCGCGAGAAGAAGCGAATCTCTCTCGGAAACCTGTCGATGAGGTTGTTTTGGCTTTGCCATCTTTTCTCTCGGTTACGATATAATATCACACACACATACACGCATCGCGGTCACATAAAGACCGCGCCGATACCGAGTGTCCGAGAGAAGCGGACGACCGTGTGTACGATCCTGAAACGGACAATGGCCTTAGAATCGCAGATTTATGGGAAAACTTTTCTCTCCGTTTGTGCGGGGGTTTCCTTCGTTGGCCGGCGGGGAAACTCGTCGCGAAGAAGTATTATTATCGGCGACGCTGCGAATACGTGCCGGAAACATGTGCTTTCATTTCCGATCGCGCGTGCGTTTATTGCAACAATGCGCGCGTAGTAACGTTATATCGGGTTGGGCGTTTATTATCGATATGACACTCAAGAGCGGGAAGAAAGAGAGAAAGAGGAAGAGAGATATTCGCTCTGTCACGGATTAAATTCAGTCATTTGTAATGAATGCCCTAGTTAAATACATACGTACGAAAAATTATTATTAAATGCGTATCCCCCATCCCCTCTCTTACTCCGGATTATAGCGGAATCCTCTTTGCGTTATATCCCGTTTGGCGAACGAAGGGAAATCGCGTATGAAATAACGACCATTACGAATAAAACGCGATTTAACAAATAAAAGAGCTTCAAATATAAAACTATTATTATGTATGTATTATTTTGTGTGTGTTTAATTCTTTTGGTTCGATTGCGCAAGGGAAAAAAAAAACAACGAGTCGACACGTCGTGTAAACATGCGGCGATCAAATCGCAAAACGTATTTGCGAAGATCGCGAGAATCTAAGAGAAACGTTTTGTCTTTCGATCGGAAGCGAAATCGTTACCTCGAATTTGTAACGTAATACGCGCGAAAATCTTGCGATATGTTTCCAATTTTCTTTCACACGCGCGCATTTCACCTCTCTTCCATTTCCACAGTGATCCTCGTTGTAGGAAAGATTTTACCCGTCATTAATTTTATATGTCGCGAAACGTCGAGGGGTTTTTTTTTTTTTTTAATGCAGCTCTTTTTCTCTCCGGGGAAGGAAGCGCGACAAGCGATTTTTGCTTTGACGACGAAAATATTTTGTCGGCGAATGTTCCGCGGGATGTGTGAAAAGAGAATGGATATCGCGCAGCGCGACGAGTCGATAACGCGTTTTTTAAAACTGAGAAAGATCGCGTGGCGACAAAGAAGAGAATCGGCGCCGCGCGAGAAGATTGTTCGCGCCTAATCGTCTTAGAAGTTTTGCGGCAACACGTAAGTTTTTAAGTTTCGGGATTTCGGGGAAAACTCATTAATTCAACACATTACACAAGTTCTCCCGGAAAATTTAATAATATATATTGTATATATACGTAGACGTTCTCCATTCTCTTAAGAGCTCTCGAGAAAGAAACTTGTTCTGAATTTCAAATCGGACGCGCGGTTAAGAGAACGTCGTGATATATTTCTTTGTCGAGAGGCTCCTCCCGACGAATAAAGATAAACGTAATTGCGCGAGTATACCATTTAACACGGAATTCCGATTCGTTCTCACACCGAAGCACACGCTGAGGCATATAAAACATTCAACCTTACCATGTTTCCGCGCTCGCTCGTATGAGAACGATCGATGCTCCACAACTCGTTTCGACGCGGGAATATCGTGTACGTGTGAACTTCCCCGTGAGAACTTTAGCGGGGGCGAATCCCGAGTCGAAATTTAGCGTCTTTTTTAGTGCTCTTTCAGCCTGTATGAACCTATCCTTATAGAATTAAAATCTAGAATAGAACCTTTTCTTTTAAAACTTCATCTTCTATCGAAAAAATAACGTCGAAATGCTACTTTGAACCTGTCGGAGCAATGCGCAGCATAAGCTGAGGTTAAATCCTTTAAAACTGTTAGCAGAAAAAAAAGAAATTTCGGACGTATTGTAGCGACAAATTAGCATCTACTTTCTCTCTTACTCCCACATCAAAAAAGAGAAATTGAGGTTCAATGGAGACGCTAACTTTCGACTCGGATATTTATTCTCGTATACGGTAACTCAAGCGTCACTCGACGACTACGCGCGTTTCCTCTGTCATAAAGTTCTTTTAAATGATTTTGTTGCCTGTGAAATTTTGATCGATCTTCACATTCGCATGTACTTACACAATTCAAAGGAACATGTAATAATGATGTTTCTTCAATAAACTAATAGCGCTAGTATTTTTTTTTTCTTTTTTTATCAAGATAATGAAATAGAATCTTGTATCTGCGTTCTACATATCTCGTGTGTATCACCATAAAATATATCTGCCGTCGACCGTCGGCACTGCCATATTCGACGCGCCGTGGAACAGTTTTGCTTTGACGCTTCCGACGTCGAGGTTGTCGACGAAAACTCATTATTGAAACTGCCACAGACGAATTATACTTTCCAAATTGGACGTTGCAGCATCAAAAACAACGTCGAGCTAGAACAAAAAAAAAAAAAAAAAGCTGTTCAGACTCCGTGATTAGACTCGCGAAACATTTATGTTCGTCGACATTTTGTTCAACGACACTCGTATGTGCGATCTGACATTTTTCCTCCGCGAGTATTTTTTTGTTTTTTTCGAGTTCTTGTTTTTCACGTGAGCGCCAGTCTCTCCGAGCGCGGCGAAATTTTATCGCAAAAGCGTGCGCAGCGCGCGACACGCTCGATAAATTTCAAAACTCCGCTCGTCAAACAACAATATAACAATCGCTTTCTTTCTTCGAAGTATATAAGCAATAAAAAGGAAAAAAAAAAAGAATTTTGACGCGCCGCGCCAGAACGCGCGTTTACGAGCGTGTGAGGAGAAGAGGGAATTATTATATAACAAGTAGGTGGTGGCGTGCATATCTCGTAGCTTCTAATTATAATATCCGCGGCACTCGACTCGCGACGCGCAATACGCGAACAGTTATATCGTTTCGATTAATGACGTTTTTAATCACGCTAATAACGGACGCGCGAGAACTATTAATAACGCTCTTGACGTCTATTAATGACGACGTTGTAGCGGCCGCTACAAAAAGCGGTCGATAATTTCTAATGAAAAGCAAATACTCGACCGAGGGAATAATGAGGGAAAACCTTCGATAAACTCGCCGATATGTATTTTTCACCTCGTACGTCGTAAACACACACACACACACACATACGCGCGCGCGACGAAAAAGCGCGCATCAAATAAAAAATTGATTACGCCTTCTTTATGGCGCAATAAGCGAATTACGATAAGCTAATACTGTAACTCTCGCTTAATCCGGCGATCCGAGTGACGGCGATTTTTTTTTTTTTTTTTTTTTTTTTTATTTTGCCGTAACGATGTATCGGAAATGCGCTATCAACGGCGGAATAAGGGCTCTCTCGCAGGAGGAGTCCATTTTCGCTTTGATAGCCATCGGGTGGCTTTTAGCAGACTAGTTCGCGGTAGTTCATGAATCACAAAGCGATTTCAACGGTAAGCACGCCGCCGTGCGCTCTCTGCGCGATATTTTCTCGTAAAAAAAACACACGACCGTCTGACACGCGCGTTAAATCTCTCTCCGGATTGTCGTTCGGTCGCGGATAATGATCAGAGGGGAGAGAGGGGAGGGGTGGCCTTTGGCTTAAGTGCGAAAACAGCACGTCTTTCTTTCTCCCCCCGAAAGAAACGCCCCGTAGTCGACAACTGTTTGCGCGCGCGCCCTTTATTGTGAGATTTTACGAGGCGAGACTTGCCAGGCGAGCAAAGAGGGGGAGTTATATTATGCATCGTTATAATACGCGCCCGGTAACCGCGCCAACGTTTACGAGTTTCGGAGGAAAATTAAAACGCGCGCGGACTGCGAATATAAGGGCGCCGCAGGTGTGTGTGTTTTCTGCAAAATTTTTATAACGCTAATATAACATAATGCGAACTTTATAACAGCTCGTGAGAAATTAAAACCCGCCGAGGGAGAAAAAAACATTTCTTTTGACATTTATTCGGAGAGAGGGAGAGAGAGAGAGAGAGAGACGCAATCTCTCCGCATTGCGGTCGGAAATTAAATTTACGATTTTATACTCTCGCCGAGTGATTAGAAGATATCGAGCAACGCGTTCGATGGCACCGCACGCACAGGCGTTATATATCCCATCATTTGTGCCCCCCGCGGGGGCGCGCATATTGGATCGTAAAACGTCGTTAGATATTCATTCGTTATTCGCGCTCGATCGGCGCGCGCATCGGGTTCCCGGCGGTGCCGTTTCCTTGATCTTTAAACATCGTTCGTCCATGAGGAACGACGCCATAAAGCGTCGTTCCGCGGCGGTGGCACGTTTTCCGACGTGCCTTTTGTGGTCCGTCCGTTTTCCGCAGTGCGCGCATATCTTCCGCGACCCGATAAAATCGCGATTTCCGAACGTGAGATAACGCAGGAGAGAGCAGCGCGCGCTTAACGATATAAAGGCAACGGCGGCGGCTGCATTTTAAACGTCTCTCGTGTAAATACAGTTTGCAAAGCGAATTTCTGCCGGCGCAGAGAGAGAGAGAGAGAGAGAGAAAGAGACGGCGTGAGATTCTTCTCTGTTATTTCTGCAACATGGAGGGAGGGTTGTATGAATTCATTAGAAAGAAGGATGTTGCACGTATTCCGAGAGAGAATCTCATGTTCGCGATATGTGATTTTCGACGTTGAAGCTTTTTCGTTTACTTTTTCATTTGCTTATCGGTGATATAAGTAAAGAGCATTTTTATATGTTTGCGTCAACTAGTAGATATTTTATATATTCGCAGTTTACGAGTCGTGCGCGGAAAGAAAAGTTTTGCTTTTATACGACTCTCGGCAAGAAAAATTGCCGAGTCTACTGAATTTTTTGTTTCGTCAACAAAACGTTTTGTGTGTCAGCCGTTGAACAAAAATCTCAACAGACTTGGCCAAACCTTTTCCTCGCTATTCCAGCACAAATCTTTTTTCTTCCGTGCATTTATTTTATAACCGTACGCGTGTGCGTTAAAGCTAAAAAGCATAAAAGCTAAAAAAGTTTTCGGATTATTACCTGTTCGCGAGATGTTATCGATGCGGTTATTACCGAACATTCCGCATGACGTTTTCGTAATTAATACATTATCGCTCCCGTCGCAATTAGCCGCCAATTTCTCTCATCTCGCGATGAAGAACAGCCCTCGCCCAATATTGCGTTATTATTCATTCATTCGCAGTAATGTGTTTAACCGTAAATTTATCAGGACTTTCGTTATATAACGTCGCGTTCGACGTGCGCACTCGAGATATTATCGTCCGCTACAGCCGGAAACGTTTATGTGCGTTATACGCGAGTAATAATACGAATTGTCGCGCGCGCGCGCGCGCGTTTGCTCGCGCTGTTCCCTTCGCGTCGCTCGATTTTCACACTTAAATTCCACACAACTTCCGAAATCACATCACGTATATCCCCACGCAACGAGACTTACGCACGTTTCTTCGCGATCGAAACTTTTTCCTCGGATTTCTATTTCCCGAGAGAGCGAGATAAAAAAAAAAAAAAAAAAATGAAAGATTCGCCCTCTTATCTCACCTTTTACTTGCTCGACGCGAGACACCAATTTCGCTTTATATGGAATACAATAAAATGCAAAGATCGCAAACAATCGATGGATTACGCTTTATACAGTAAGAGCCCATTAATAATCATGAGCGCGGACTTGCAGAGGCGAGGAAGGAGCGCGATATTTATTACTCGAGTGTATAAAAGTAAATAGGAGGCAGGAGGGGGAGATGCTTCAATTATCATTTCAATGAAACGTTGCATATAATTATAATATATATTCAATTACGGCGCTCCGTGTTGTTTCAAAACAGCATCGAAAGTAGTTTATCAAATATATTTTCTCTGAAAATTGTTGGTCTATAATCCTCTTTTGCCTTTTTTCCATTATTATGTAAAATCAATCTTTTCTTTTATAAGAATAAAACCCAATGTCTGAAAAAAGAATCTTGTTTTTTTTAAACAAGCTGACCTCCTTTTCGTAATTCATATCGAGAACTGTGTCGAGTTTCATGATGTTTGTCCAACCGGTATGGGATAACGCGATATTTTGCAAATCCAAAATTGGAATCGTGTGTGACACGCCGCGAGAAATACAGAAAAAAAAAAAAAAACACTTTCATTCGAAAAACAGATTCTCGCACAATCGTTCGTATCGGTCGCCTGGATGGAGCCGACCGTTTCGCATTTCTTATGTCAAAGGTCCAGAAAACCTGTTCCGCGTTTCTCGTCCGTGTTTTGTCCGGGGGAGAAAGAGAAAGGGGACAGAAGAGATTCCTTTATTTCCCGTCTACGTGGGTGGGGCAGGATCGATCTCGTTACACGTTGCCGGGCTCGCCTCGTCATGCTGCCGTCACGGCTGTGCGTTTTGTCGAGACAAGTGTCTCCGGGAAACGTGACTGGATGACAGAAGGAAACGTCCAGGAAATAAAGCCGGCGCGAAGGCTGGAAACAAAAAGGAGAGAACGAACGTCCAACTCATCTCCCGTCGTTGTCGTTCGCGTTGTCGTTGTCGTCGTCATTTATACATAACTTTGTCAAGATCGAGATATCGCGATAATAATGCAGAAATAAACGTTTTCTTTTTTCTTTCGAAAATTCGATCATCTCAACTGGGGGTGGTAATTTGCGCAAAATCTCGGTAACCAATAACCGAGATGCAATCGGAGATAATTCAATGGGCCGAGATGGAGAAGATAATCAACACAATTTGATTTCGATTGGAATCGAATCGCGAACTTAATCCTCTGTTCTGCGTTTATTCGAGTTTGAGAATGCGTAATTTTCCAGTGATTCAAGCTTGGAAATGCTCTTCTCTCACTCGCCGTTTAGTTGCGATGCGTTTGTCCATCGCGTTTGTTTTAATAATCGAAATATATTTCGCGTCGGTTTAGTAGCGCGAAATTATTGCAGCGAGAGGGAGAGCGTCTCGGTCATGCACACACACATTCACACACGAAAGACACGGCGAGTGTTTGCCGGACGCGACGTTTACCTTGATATCCTTAGAACCTTTGTAACGAATTGCTCGTCCTTAACCCGGGCAAGTTGTTTCCGTGTTTGCTTAACCGTTCGTGCTACTGTGCGCGGCGAATGCTCAGACCAGGAAAATTGGAGACACAACGTAATATGACTTGGATCCCTTTGTCATCTCGCGGGACGGGTGCGGGACGGGAGCGGAACGATGCGCGGTAAAGGTTGATGCGAACCAAGTCCGTAATTTCTAGCGAAATAAAGCGCGCGGGTTTGTGTCGTTTATATATATATATATATACGCAGTTAACAAATAAATACATAGAGAGATATGCTATGTTTTTGAATTTAAATCTCACACGCAAATATTCCGCTTGCGTTTGAGTATGAGCACACATTTTTATTCCGCTTTATTAAAATTTTTGTTTTAGCTTTTCCCGTGAGCGCCGCCCGCGAACTTCGTTGAAATTGTCACGTATTTATTTCCGTGTAATGCAAGATATTTCTCTGCAATACACGAGTGTTTGCCGTTTCAATCAATTGACGAGAAACGAGCACTCTCTCTCTCTCTCTCTCTCTCTCTCTCTCTTTCCCTCTGTCTCTCGCAACGAGCGCCATAACGAAGCGCCTGGCGTAGAAGCAGCGCGAAGAAACGCAGCTGATAGAATCGTAGATATCGCGGCAACGAGTCGGAGCACGTGCTTTTTATTCCACGACGAGCCGTTTCGCCTCCTGCGACGTGCTCCCGGGGAATTCGCCCGTAGATCGTTTCTTCAATAACATTAAGGGGAGTACAAGAGGTGGCTGCGGAACCTGCGACGAATCGTCGTCGTCGTCGTCGTCGTAAATTCTCCCTCCGAAAGTCCCCTTTGGGAGAAGCGTGCTCTACTCGTAATTCTCTACCGGGAGATTATTCCGGTTCTGCGGGTTTTCAAGCGACATTTGCAAATTGATTAAATCATCGAGCGAGCGCCGTCACACCGGTCACGAGAATCGGAGACGACTTTCTTCGACGCCTCGCTTTCAAATTGACACAAATCCTTGACGTAAAACGTTCGATCTTCTCGCAGAACGCGATACAATTCCGGTGTAAAATGTAGTTACGATGAAAAAAAAAAAAAAAAAAAAAAAAAACAGGGAATATTTCGATCTTTTTTTTTTTCCACCCTCGCGCGCTAAGACAGCGCGAGGTTAACGCCGTCGGAACGAACCTTTTTTTTTCCCTCGCGAGCGTAGCAGGAATGGCAAAACCGCAGGAAGCTGGAACATACGAAGCGACTTCAGAGGGACGTCTTTTCTTTATCGTGAATATTTCAGGAGTTTCGCTCGTTGTGTGGTGCTTTCGCGGGATACCGAAAGAGCGCGGCGGTGAAACATCGGGAGGCTGGAATATGCCAGACGTTCGTTCGACGTCAAAGCGAAAGGGAGAAAGAGAGAGAGAGAGAGAGAGTTCTTGACCCCCGTCATCCCTCGCGCCGCCTCGTCGGCTTTGATTTTTTTTTATTGCACCAGCTTTGATTTTTACTCCTCGCGCACGGGGGGGGGAGGAGGTCGGACTTTTCGAGCGCTTTGCCGCCGAGCAAGTATCCATCCTCGCATCCTCTTTTATTCGCGAGACGGATGATCCTGCTCAAGCGTCGAAGATTACTCCCGGCAGAATATGAGCCTTCACATATGTGAAATTGAAAATAAAAGAAACAAAAAGAAAAAAAAATACATATATATACAATTAAGCTTTAACGTTTATTTGAGATATAATTAATGCGTAATTGAGATATAATTAATACGTGTATGTGTGTAATCTGAAACTTTAAAACGATCGGAAAAAATGTATTTTATTAAATTTTATAAAACAGATATCAGAGAGAAACGGACAAAATTTTTGCTTCAGAAAACCGTTGAGTTTCGTTTTAATATCGCGAATTTAATGTCAACTTGCATTAAAGGAGCCAACATTATATTGTTTGCTCCAACAATTAATATATATATTGTAGCAAACGAAGCTTGAAAAAGCGCGCGTTGTAGAAAGATTACTTGCGCGTGCTTTTCAATAAAATGACATACCACGCGCTAAGCGCTAAAGTCCTTCCCTTATCATATTACGTTCAGACCAAAGCGGATGAATGTCACGAGCGACTTAAGGAAACGTCGAGTAGCTCAGTGCTTCTCCTTAATACGATATGCCGCTGCTACCTGGGTGGCTAATTCTTGTATCATCCCTCCATGGCGCCGCATCGCCTAATACTAACTCTAATTGAATTTAATCAAGAACGTTCAGTTAAGCGGCGATGTTGAGCTTAACGGAAATGCCCTTTCTGCAAATCGGTTGACAACAGTCCTCTCTGAATTCAGAGAAAGATAGATAGAAAGAGAGAGAGAGCGAGAGAACGCGCATTACACTAATGGAACGAATTTATTGAACACAGAAAACATCTTGCCGTTTGTCGTGGCTCTAAAACGCATTTACGCGATGCGAAGTTTTTGTGTCACGCGGAAACGCCGTTGTGTCGTTACGATAAACGTTTATTTTTGTTTTGTCAAAAAAAAAAAAAAACAAACAAACAAACAAACAGAGCGAGAAACACTTTCGAATAGTAAATTCGAAATGGCGAACGCGAAGTCAGAAAGCATGTCGCCGTAGCGCAAGCGCCGATGTAATTATGAAGTTTCGCAAGCTCCGTCGCGCGAGTAAGATTAAAAATACGGATGTGATAATTCCGGGAAAGCTTTCGTATAAAATTTGAGATCCAAATGTTGATGCGTCGCGCACTTTCAGATCTTAACGGCAATCCCTTCCGCGTTACAAACGTATGTTCACGCGCGCGCGCGCGCGCGCGAGTGCACTAAAGGCATGAATAAATCAAATTCCGCCGACCCGGGCTACACGTACTTGAGAGCATCTATAACGACGAGAGAATATATAACTTGCTGCTAAAGTGGCACCAGCTGTAACCTAAAGGGCACCGTATCTACTAAAAGGACTGGTTACGTACATTATCGTCGGACGCTTTATTCCGCCCGAATTGATATCGCCGTGAAATATGCGAAAATCACATGCGGTTATCCCGGAGTGTAAAGTTACTTTCTCAGTAGCAAATTCATTTTTTTGTCATTTTTATCACGCGTATAAATTTCTAAATCAAAAATATTCAAAGTCGGTTTTTTTTTTGTTATTGGCTGCTGCGATATGCGTCGCGCGAAATTAACGGACGCGCGCATTTTTCGCGTGTCACTCGAATTCCCTCCCGGGATTTCTATTACCTGCATATAACTTCCTGATGGAAAAGATGCATAATAGCGCCGCCTTTCCCCAGCTCGTTCGGCTCGGACTTTACCTCAAATACCGTTCCACTCTGTCGGTCCCGGCGGCTTTTTCCCACGGCGCGGCGGAAAGATTTGTGACCGGCGATATTGAAAAGCGCAGGAGGCTTTCAGCTGCAGAAGCTTTTCCCGCTTCGTCGCCCACCGCGTTCGCTCATTCGTTCTTCGCCGAGTGTAGCTCCTGGCTCCTGATACACTTCCTCCATGTGCCCGATCTCACTTCTTGTTTCTTTCTTTTTTTTCTTTTCCCTCCCCATCTCGTGATGAATGTCCGTCCCGTCACGACGGGGGGAGATTAACTCCTAAAGCGAGAGTCATTTAATCCGCGCGGGTAATTGATCTTACGATTCGCGCCGCGCTCTTCATAATACATTCGCAACAGTGAATTCATAATGCGGCAAAATCGTTGCCATGGCGATTCGCTTAAATAAATTGACCGAGGCATCTCGATTAAAATTCGAACTCACGGATCCGCATCCGTTTCGAATGAATTTTGTACACGGTATCCGCATCACCGTTATATTTTCTGCGTGATAAAAATTTATAAGTTGAAACGATTTCCATCGAGTTTGCTCGCAGATATATATATGTTTTGATTATCAATGAACAAACTTAACGAGCGAAATCATCGCCGTAAACGATATTAAAAATTGTGTTTGCAGCTCTTGAAGAGTTTCCGCAACAAGTTTGTTTTGTTTTGTTTGAAAAAAAAATAAAAAATAAAAAATAAACTGTGTCGCTAATTTCTGCGTTGTTTACACAATTTTTGTTTTCTCGTCCACATATGCGCAAATATAACAGTCGACCGTTTCGTTTCGTTCCAATGGAGCCCGAGAGTAAACTCATGCGCAATAAGAATAATCTGTTCGTGTATAACGTAAATCGAAATTTGCGATTTAAGTCGGGGTATAAAACGCTGTTGGCGTCAATTAATTCAATTTCTCGGTCGATATAATCCAAGTTGCATCGTCAACGAGGTCGGAACCGAATTGTTGCAAATCGGCCCCAGGCGATTCGACTCTGATTACGTTTCCATAATCTCTTAGAGAATAGCGAATTGTCACACGTCTATTCTAATTGCAATTTTTTTTTTAACAAATGTAAATTTGTTATTTCAATATACGCGATTTAATATTCAACGTTGCTTTCACTCGTTTGCATTATCCGATCGATATCAATATAAACTGCGCTTGATGTCTTTATTCACGCTATCGTTTTCGCGATGATCCTTCTCAGCAGTTTCATCAGAGGCGCGCAGCTGCAACTGCGCTGCGAGAACGATCATAAAAATAAAACACGCGCGCAGAAGAGAACGACCCTCGGCTGGCCGATACGAAAAATCGGTAGCAGGTGAGAAGTGCCGAACCGTGCCGGAGACAAATCACTGGCCGCGCGTACCCTCCCTGCTTTCCTCCTCCTCCTCTTTTCCTACCCTCGGAGTTATTTTTATTGCGTGAGCGATTGTGAACGGAAGCGGCGCGCATCGCTTCAGACCATAAACAAATAAATCAGTCGTGATTTTTATTTTATTCGCAATCGCGTCCACTCGAAAATTATAGTTTCAATCGCTTCGATATTTCATCGTTTTTTTTTTTCAATAGAGAGCATATATTGTTTTTTTTTTTACATATTTTTTAATTATAAACAGTTTCACACACAGATTATCGACACAAGACGATATATTTTCGTGTTACTTTTTGAACACTTCAACTTCGTTAAAAAAAACTTTTTCTACGATTTTTCACATGACTGCTCACGATGATAAGTAGATTTGTTTAAATTGCCGCAATTTTTTTTCTCCTCGGGACATGACATCGCGAATCGACACGTCGTTGTAAATCAGCGACGCGAGAGGAGGACTGCCAGAAGATCGGCCGATGTTCGACTTTGGGGTTGAGCCTGTCGAGTGGTGGCGCCGACAGAATCTGTCGACGGTACCATGACGGTTCCTGTACATGCCCCCGAATAATTACGCACGACTGCGCAGAGAGGATCTCCACTCGCACAGTCCTCGTTCCCTCGATCCTCTCGCTCACCGAGTTCTCCTCTTTCTTCCTATCTTTTTCTCTCGTCTCTCGTCTCTCTCTCTCTCTCTCTCTTTCTCTCTTACGCGACCAGCGCCGTCGAGAAACTTCATGCTCTTTGACTTCGCCGTCGCGATCAGCGAATAGCTCACATTCGGAACTACGATGCAAGCGAGTGCAAATTTAATTCACCGCCGCCAGTGAAATTTGAGAGGATCTGCTTTCTCGTTCAAAAGGCATTTCAACTCTCGAGTTTAAGTAAAAATAATAACACACGTTTTCAACAATTGTTGTTGGAAGAAAAATAAAATTTCTGGTTCGGTCTACTTTATTTAATGTCGTGCTACGTTGAATCTCGAGGAAAATTCTCTTCTCGTTGAAAATTAGAAGCTCTTCTCTTCTCGGAGCGACGTTCG
Organism: Pseudomyrmex flavicornis; assembly: GCA_014825475.1. Classification (NCBI taxonomy): domain Eukaryota; kingdom Metazoa; phylum Arthropoda; class Insecta; order Hymenoptera; family Formicidae; genus Pseudomyrmex; species Pseudomyrmex flavicornis. The sequence continues at coordinate 29,131 of QVNW01002406.1, forward strand.
ACGACCCTCTCAGTTGTACATCGAGTTTTTTTGGAAGCGGAGCGTTAACTTTACAAGAGGTGGCACACTTTCCCTTCAGCCGTCGAATATTCTATGGAGGAAGCGTAGGGGTTTGGAGGCCTCTCTGTGCACGGATCACATTAGAAGTCCAATCGCAGCTGGGTGTAGCCAGCCACTTTTGGATGCATAATGCAGTCTCTCCAGTCTCCGGGCTGGGCTCTCGTTCTCCGTGAAAACCGACCCCTCACGCCGCAACCCACCCACGTCATGACCAGGCTGCGAACAGCCACGGGTTTATACGCGCCCTTGCTCTTTATTGCGCGAACCACTTCTGGTCTCGCTGCGATATCCTCCCGGTTGCCTCTTCCCTCCCTCCTTGGCTCTTCAGCCGCCACCTATGGCGCTACCACGTGTCGGCCTCATAATTCGCGAGATATAAGCTCGCCGGAAGAGAAGTTTAAAGCTCGTCCGGTGTGAAAAGATCTTTTTTTTTTTTTTTTATTGCGGCGCACAAAACACGAGATTGAAATTTTTTGTTCGCGGCAACATTTAACCAAGAAACGAGATAATCTTGTTTTGTTTGTTTTTTTTTCACCAAAGTGTTGCATTTGAATCGATCAATTTTGACACGTTTTGTGATAGAACAAATAATAAAAAATTCAAAGCAAGTCATACTTTTTAAAAATATAGAATATGCGTTAAAAACAAACGCGTACACACACACACACACACACCTGTCCGAGTGTGTATCATATTCCCCCATGAAATTAGCCCGCCGCGGCTATCTATCTATCTCGTTGTGTTTCCGCAAATATCGACAATATCCGGCCCGTCCCCTCGCATTTCCCTCCCAGGCTAATACGAAGAATGGAAGCGGTAATGCGTGCACAGCTCGCACATCGATGGCGCACACGTCAGTCTTTATACTGTAATGTCGGCCGTCGATAGGACACGAGAATGAAAAATGACCAAAAGTTTCCCTCCACGCCAAGCGAAGCCGCGACGCTACGTGGGACGGGGCGGGGCGGGGAAGGGCGGGTGCGGTATACACAGAGGGTGGTGCGCGAAAGAGAGGCGAATTGTGAGTGCTATTGATTGCCCATCGCCATTGTTGCCGGCCGCGAGGATCAGAAAGGGTAGGAAATAATGCGATATTACCGAGCAGAAAGCGCGGTGATAAATTGATACCTAAACCGCGCGCTTTTATGACACCAGTCGTCCTGTGAAATTTGCGTTAAGCCGTCGCCGTCGAAGAGAAAATCCGGTTCTCAGCTGCGCCACGAGGACACTAAGTCAACACACACACACACACACACACACACAAATCCAATTTTTTGCCATTATCCGGCGGGCCGAGTAATATTCGAGCGTAAATATTTAGGATTTCGGGACAACATTAATTTCAGTTGGCAAACGACGCGCACGTGAATTGATGATTATGCGCCAAAGCAATCAGTGTGAAATATCTATTAGGTTTGCGACGTGTACGTTTCGTGCGAAAATAGACATTATTAGCGAATATTATCGTCAATTTCCTCATTAAAGAAAAATCGAGGCAACGCGCGCACGAGGACAATCGCGCGCGAGCCACAAAAACGTCCGTTTAAAAAGAGAAAGATATATGTACAGAGACGCGTGAAAATCAATCTGCGCTACTTCATTTCGGCGAGGTGGAAGGTCTAATGGATCTGACAAACTGTCGCGCTGTCCTCGAGCTGGTTTCATTCTATTAGACGAATCCAATTCGTCTTGGAATCCTCGGGAAAGAACGTGCGGCACTTTTGCGCTTTTTCTCTGGGGGGGAGAGGGAGACCTTCGAGGAGAGACAAACGACGTTCGCTGTCACAATTTGATGCGGCGCGTGTCCCTATTTTCCCTCTACGACGTTCCAGTGATTTCGCTGACATTTTGACGACGATCTACGATTCTCGTGTGGCACCGACCATTCGTCACGTTTCTCGCGCGAGAGCGATTTCACGAACATTTTTATTTCTATTTCAATTTCGATACTTCGTCGGGAACGGCGGGAGAGCTTATTATTTTACGCTTGCACGCGCGTGTTTGCGCGAAACAATTGAAAAGTACGTAAAAAATAGAATTTAAAAAATACAAATTTATTTTTGTTTGCTTTTCTTTTTTTGTAAAAGTCAGACGCGCGGCGCGGATATTGTGTTATATTTATCATTAATGGAATTCGCCGTGCGCAAGTCGGTCTCTTTGAGTGCATTCGAAACTCTTCGTCCCGCTTCAGTTCTCCAGTAGCCACCTATAATTTTACCTCCCCCGAAACAAAAGTAACGTGAAACTAATTCAAACGCGAAACTCTTTATTCGCAACGGAAGCGCACCGGAACTTTTCGAGCGTCCTTTAAAATCGCAATGAAATTGGCTTGCGTCCCGTCCAATCGCGAAACTCTGTGGAAACACAGAGGGAAATTCGCGAATAATCATTGCGTGCAAATATAAAAAGAGCGCTAAACAAATACCAGTCTCCCAAAAATCTCCCAACTAATTGCGATTTTATTACGTAAAAACTTTCTCTTTATCTCCTAAAAATAATAAACAATTGTTTGTATTGCATAACACTGTCTTATCCCTGTGTGTGTGTACACTGTGCTCGTTTAAATAATTCATGGAACTCGCAATGGCAAATGAGGCCTTTCTACACGTGAATTCCATCTAAAGACGGCGATGCATTTGACAATGTAACGATGAAGAGACTCTGTCTCGGTTCGCAAATGAGCTCTTGATTATGTGTGAGTGCGGGGTAATATATATATATAATGTACGCAAGAACCAATTTTCCTCCGTGAATTCCAAACAGGCGCGTCGTGTACGCGACGTCGTTTCAATCACAAGGAAATCGCGGAGCGAAGGGGGCGATGCGAGAGGCTTCAATTACAAGGAGATTGCGAGAAGCGGGAAGGGAGAGGAACGCGACGCGTGCTCTCGAGCACGCGCAAAACTCGCCGAGGATATAATCCACGGACGAGACGCATTCTTCACGTTTCGAAAGTGTTTTGGCAGACACTCTCGGGGGCTGCTTGCGAGGGCGCGATTGCTGGAAAAAAAGGCGGAAGACCCTCGAGTGCGCTCGACTACTACGACGAAGGGGTAACTCCTCCGAGTTCTTAGGGTTGCGCGACTCTGAAAAGAGTCGGGGCGCTTGCTCACGGATGAACGAATCTAATCGGCAACGTGTGTCAAATAACACACACACATGTATTTAGTCGCTCTTGTTCTTCCCTTGTTTTCTTTTTTGTTTAAGAAAAAGAGCTTTTTGTACCAAAACTTTGTACGCTCTCTAAGTTTGGAGAAAAAAAAACTTGGGAGGCGATGGTTTGTTTCCAAGAGAAACGCGCGGTTAAAAGAGAGAACGGCGGAAAAAGTTGCGGAGCGGAATATTCTCGCGTCGCTGCTTTTAACGCTCGCCGCGAACGCGTCACGCAGAAAGTTTCATCGGCACCTGATGCCGCACCGACAAAATTTCAGACGGCGTTTAAGGTTGCGCCGTTGAATAATGTAGAACGCCAGCATCCTCCTGCCGAGGGATATGTTGGGAATTGTTCAACGAGGGGAGTGGAGGGAGGGAGGAAACGGACTAACGAAAGGACGTGTTAAATGTCGGTGTCGGATAGTAACCAAAAACTCTCTCCGTTCTCTTATCGCGCCGACGTCGACATTTTACACGCCGAGCCCCCGCGTTTATCTCAGACCTGTTCTCCCTACAAAGCCGCAGCCGAGATCGAAATCCTCCTCCCCTCTCTCTTCCCTCCCATTATCCATTATCGACGATCGTTTCGCGGTTATTGCACGTTCTTGCATTTTGTTCTCGCGCGCGAGATCTCTGCAAATACCGTGTAATTGAGATACAAACCTACCATCGTGGATGTAGACTACAAATCGGATTTGAACACGAAAAAAAAAAAAAAAAAAAAAAGTTCATGTTTTCGCGCTAATTTTTCCGCCAGAATCAGATGTAGGGCAGATATAGGCAGTAGTCGCGGATTTGCGCGCGGACTTCCGCTGATTGTTCGCGTCTCTCGGAGAAGCAAAATCTCGGAAAGCGAAAATCAATTGGCAAACAATCTCAAGGAAGCAATCTTTGCGAAAAGAGGAAGTGAGTGTACGAATGCGGGAAGGAAAAAGAGCGCGGGAAACCTCGGTGTGTTCTCTCGAAGGCGCCGTTCCGGTTTACGACGAGCTTACGTGACGTCGAGATCTCGTCTTTTTTTTTTTTTTTTTTTTTCCCCACTTTGCCGCAGGGGATGTGGAAGGACCAGGGAGTGAAAATAAGCCTTATCTTTCGACATGCTCACGTTTCTCTTCCTTCCTCCTCTCTCTTAGCCGTATCGCTCTGAACGACGAGAGCGCCTCTCGACCCCGGCTAGATTGCACCATTAATTGCATCCTGCGCGCGCGGTGCAACTGTGTCGAGTGCAATAGGCCGTCCTTGGCCCAGATGTACCGATTCTCGGAGACGGTGTAGCGCGCGCGACGGATACGTGTGTGTGTGTCGCGCTCGCCGTCCGTCCGCATCACTGAAAAGTGCGGATCTGTCGTCGGGCACAATTGCTCTTACCTCAGTTTATAAACCCAATTGAGTCGCGCTACGTCACAGTCGTCATCTCGCACTGTAGCTTTTTTTTTAATCTTGTGTCTCGAGACAATAGAATTTTGTCGGAGGGTCTAACTTGTTCTCTTAAGTAGAATCAGCGCATTTTTCACCGACAGTCAGTTAATATTCAGATAGTCGTAAGTCTTCCACTCGGTATAAATATTCGCTGACTGCATCACTGCGCGCTTAAAAGAGTTGAAACCTTCGAAAAAAACGGACGAGCTTCGATTAAGTTTGAAAACACGTGAAGAGATACGTGGGTCTTAACCGGGTTAACGTGGTAACGCTAACCCGTGGTTACGATGTTCGATCAGTCCGGATCAGTCGACTTCGCGAGATTTCCCATTACCGGTAACATCGCGCCAGCTGTTCCGCAGCAGCTGCCTCTGCTCCGTGTAGTATATCGGGGGTGTGTATGCCGGGAAATCTAACGAACAAGCCGCGATCCTAACGAAGAGACCGTGTGGCGCATAACGCAGTTCCAGAGATATTTATGATCCGTCTTGTAGCGATTTACCTTATCTCTCTGCAAGACAAGAACGTCTTGCGCTTTCCTTGCGGGCTGTCTATTTACACTTGTGTTGCACGCTCGCTCGCTCTCTCCGCCCCAAGCTCCCGCGTTTCCGCTACAATCGCGTCGAAATGCACACTGGCGAACGTGCGTATACACACGCGAGAAAGGGGGAGAAATCGACACGGTATACAGGTGACAGAAACGGTATACACATACACTTGATAGTCACGATGCGAGCCATTGGGTGTGCGACGCACGTTCGACGTGTCACGCGAGTTACACACGCAGATACGCGCGCGGCGGCTTCTCTCTGTTTATATTCGACGGAATATCCATCGGTTCGCGCATGATTGTACGTGTCTCTCTCTCTCTCTCTCTCTCTCTCTCTCTCTCTCGAGTTTATCAGTCACCACCGAGCGCACACGCTTGACTGCTCGCTCATCTGCGTCTTCCGTCACGATCCGCGCGCGGCTTCGTCTCGTTGGCGAAATTTACGTCCGCGGGACGAGGAGAGACACATTGAATGTGCACTTTGAGGACAAATAAATAAATAAATAAATAAATAAATATTTGCGCGCGTCTCAAAATTCGAAGTTGACGAGAGAGCATTTGCAAGCGGCGGATTTCTTTTCGGAATTGTTCTTTTTTTTTTTTTTACATGAGCGCGAGTATAAATCGACGCGCAGAATCAACTCGGTAATTGGTAAGTTTGCTTTAAGCATGGAACTGTGTGCGCGAAGCAGAACTCATGAATTATGGATTTTGTCCGGGGTAACCGCGGCTCTCCAGACTTTCGTGTGATTTTACATGTCAAGGGTGCCTGGTCTGTTATGAGAAACAACGTTTTCTTGTTATGTTTCTGTATTTTAGATGTAAAGTACTCCGGGCGATGTGTGTAAGCTGTACTGATTTCTGAGTTTTGTTTATTCAACACATGCATCGCTTGTAATGTTGTATTTCCGATTTTGAGAGAGAGAGAGAGAGAGGCCGCGTCTCGTTTTATTTGTTGTATGAATTTTGCACGATGTGCAAAAGGCGCGCGCACATATCGAATGCCTTCCTCCTCATAAACTTTCGGTCTCTTCATCCTCCCTCCCTTCGTTTCCTCTTTCTTTCTCTCTCGCCTCATTTGGTTTCTCCAATCTGCCATTTTGACTGCGGGAACACCCGGACGGCTAGTCCCTCGAAATGAACTTCGACCTCTTGAACGTTCATCCCGGCAGAAAGCACTGCCGGCGACTCTGCCTTTGTCCGCTCGCGTCGGCTTCCGTCTTGGTACGGGCGCCAATTTAAGAAGCTTATAAAGGAAAAAGTTCACCGCGTCATGCAAATCTTCAGAGAGAGAGAACGAACGCGCGCGCGCGCGCGGAGAAAATTACACTTTCTTTTAAGCTGGCGCGCCGTTGCTTTGATAGAAATCGCTGCTGCCCAAGCAACATTTAATCTTGAATATTAAACCGGAGCTCTCTTAGTAAAACGAGATCGTCATTATTATTTTGTCCCATTTAAATACGTGTCAAAAGACGTCGAGGGATTTTGCAAAAAAAGAAAAAAACAAAAACAGTAAAAGAAAAACCACGACAAGCTCCGTGCTCTTTGGATCTGAATTTTCAGCTGTACGCACAGTCGAATCAATACGAAATTCTCTCGGAAGTGTAGGAAAATGCACGCGAGGTGGGTAGTGGGTCGCGCGTAGTTTCGTAACTACCGCAATCTATCACGAACTTCAAACTGATCATTCGCAAAACTTGGACGTCGAACGAAAATCTAACTCGCGGTCGCCCTCTTTTACTCGAGCGCCGTTGCTCGAGACCCCGGAACGCGCCCGTCTGTAATTTGTTTGTGTGCGTCCGGACGAGAGTTTTCCGCGTCCGCACCGATTTCGCTTGTCTCTCTCTCTCTCTCTTTCTTTCTCGCCGCGCGTAGTTTTGCACAATCGCGATGGGCAAAACTTTCCCAGGCTGGCACGACGCCATCCGCACAGTGGACAGTGGCATCCGAATGTGTGTTTACGGTTATGTTTACGCTGACGATGATTCTCGGACAATACGCCGCGGTCGTTCGCTCCTCGGCCAAATTTGGCTGGAATTTCGTCAACTTTGTTTTT